>PNEQ01112108.1:0-32622 GCA_003012365.1 Medauroidea extradentata
CAGGAGTAATTGTGTGCATAACTAATTGTGTTGTGAGAGTTCTAGTTGATTACTGTTTTGTGTATTTCGTAGCTTTGTGAGCTATTAAATCCAGTACTTAATTTAACTCTTTTATTTGTAATTATAGACCTCTATCCCAAAGAACTCATGGGAATTGCCCACATATAAAGTTTGTGTTCCTCAAACTTGTAACAATATCTTTTGAAAATATATTGCAACGTCTTGCAAGAAAATTAATTTCCGTCATCATCGTATTTTCACGGCTTTTCACCAGTTCAGTCCGGTTCATTTCATCATCTTGCTTGGCGTCTGGTTGTCGACTCCCTTGGCCACTCTCAGTGACATCAGATTCACCCCTCTCACCTAGCGGCCGTTTCGGGAAACGGGCTAGCAGCTTATTAAAAAAAATACCAACGAATAATTTAATATTACTACTAATAATAATAAATATTACAGCGAATATTAAGATTAAAACAAAAAATATCCCACACAACATGTTATCTTACTGAAAGCCTTGCATTTGACTTGCAGTTATAAACTTGCTTCGGTTGGATTACTGCAAGCCTTGCATTTGACTTAAGCTTTTATGCTGGCGTAGGTATTATTTAGCTTGGCAAGCTTTCTGCAAGTGTATTTAAGAAAAATGCTTGCAGTTAAACTTCTTGCAAGCTTGTGTTAAGCTTGATTGCTTACAAGTTAACCTTGAATGATGTTTAGTATGTAAACTTGCAAAACTATAAAAAAGTGTCAACTAGGCAACTTGCAGCAGACTTGCTGCAAGCCTGCTTGCCAGCTTACATTTCACTTGATTTTGGCTTGTAATAGCAAGCTTACTCACGAGACTTGCTGCAAGCCTGAATCAAGCTTGCAGCAAGTTTATATGTCACTTTAATTTAACTTGCCGTAGCAAGCTTGCTCAGAACTCTTGTTACAAAACCTGAACCAAGCTTGCGACAAAGGTGTATTTGACTTTAATTACACTTACATAGAAAGACTGGTCATATGATAAGCTACAAGCATCCTGTCCCCTATACTAAGCTGATATTGCACTGAAATTTTCCTTAGCAATCTTAATTCATGAAATATTATCTGTGCCATCAATAATGATCGAACTTGAGATTTAAACTGAACTTTGTAAATGAACAAGCGCTTTAAAATGTAATAACACTGTTTCATATGCTACCTAAAACAACTATTACGATGTTATGTACAACTACAAGTAAACTGATATCCTTACCGTTGTTAGTAAATTCACAAACATTAGCATTTCCATAACAAAGTCCGTTTTCATACAACCGACTCTCACTACTACAACACTTTTAAGTATTCGCAATAGTCCAGTGGGCCGACCCCCGTGGCTCAGTTGGTTGAGCGGCCGACTTTGGTGCGAGGGGTTGTGGGTTCGATTCCCAGGTCAGGCTGGGTGTTAATTTGTGTTTGTCCATTGGGTCTCAAACCTTGTCACTATACAAATTGTCAAACGAAAATTGCTGGGGTCACTCGAAATATGTCAAACCTAAAGGGGGGAATGGTTGATGCAGTGTTGATGCGGAAGATTCCGCATCACGGCTGCACCAAACATTCTTTATAAAAAAAAGTGGTTAGCATACCTGCTTTGAAAGCAAGGGGTCTGTGGTTCCAATCTTGGCACATGAGCCGAAATTTAATGTTTAGTAATTAACATTACAAGTCGACGAACAAGCGATATTTAAGATGTAAATTTGAATGATAGTGTAAATATTGCAGAAAATAAAATTTTGATTTATTCTCCAGGCTGGCAAATTAAGCTTGCAGCAAGTTAGAAATGTGTAAACTAGGCAACTTGCAGCAGGCTTATAACAAGTTTATTGGCTTGCGTTTCATGCTTGCTGCAAGGTTACTGGCTTTGCATTGGCAAGCTTGCAACAAGCTTGTAGCAAGTTTTTTCTGTTGTCTGGGATATCGTTACCCAAATATACTAAAATATACTAGATATCACAGATAATATGTAGTGGCTACACAGCGCCACCCAGGGTTACCAACTCACAAATTTTGCCGTGAGACATAAACATGTCTCAATACGTTCAAGACCAATGATGACCGTCTATCTCTATGTGTTGCCATATTGCAGCCCATAAAATGCAATGTTCTATTCGAAAATTTTTTTGCTGAAAAAAATATTGATACCCGCACCCCTGCTATAGTACACAATTCCCTATCTTCGGCTCCAATATGTCGCAGTTTAATTTGGTCATGTAACAAAAGATCAGTGTAACAGTCTAGTTCTTTTATAACGTATTTGGTATAATGCGACTGTGGGTTGACCAACCAAAACCTCATTTCACAATACACCTACAGACACCAAGGACAAAAATTGAACGGTGCCATATTACAGCCCATAACATGCAATGTTCTATACCAAACGTTTTGGTTGAGATAAAAATCGTTACCCCCACCGACGCTTAAATACACAATTCCCTATCTTCGTCTGCAATATGTCGGCGTTCAATTTGGTCATGTAACAAAAGAACAGTGTAATAGTCTAGTTTTTTATAACATCTTTGACAGAAACAGCTGATTGCACTTCAAAAGGGCTCTGCCATATTGCTAACTGAATGAACAAAATGGGCTTGGCCTCAGTATAGGCTACTAATACACCATCTGTATTTTTCTCTCATCTCTGGTATCAAAGTGCACATTACCTGTGGTATCTGGAAAATAGCAGCATTTCTCGTTCATACAAAGCCAAAATAAGGGCTTTTATTTGTATTCGTTAGGGTTTACCTCTATGTTTAATAAGGTTCACTGACTGACTGACATTATAAAGTTATAGTCCAAACAGCTGGACCTAAAATCCTAACATTTTGAGTCATGGAGTAGACAATCATTATGAATGGACTTTTCGAAATTCGATCCCTAAGGGAGTGAAAAGAGGTGAAATGTGTTTCCCATGAATCTTCGATATTGCTAAAACTCGACGGACTATCTTCAAGATTTTAAATTCAATTTCACGCTCATAAAAATGTATAAAAAGCAATTTAAGGATTCATAGAAATTTGCAAAGGGGTTGAAAATACGTGAAATGTGTTTTAGAATATTCTTCCAAATCTATCGAACTCGTTCAGATATTGAAGTGCTCTCAGCTTCAGGGAGCTGCTTACTTAAATACCCAAAATACCATCTCGTATTTTTCCCCAATTTCGACATCAAAGAGGTGAACATTGGTAAAATTGTTTATGATTCATTATTGATATGAGTCGACACTATTTAACGTTTAGATATAGACGCGATTTTTTGGTTAAGACGAATGCTTACCTAAAAATCTGAAAGGTTATTGGACGTTTTTTCTAGATTTGATACCCAAGGAGGTGAAAAGTGTAGAAAAGAAGTGACAAATGTTGCATTGAATCGTTGATATACTTGAACCCAGCGGGATATTTTCGTGTATCCTGTATAGTTATTCTGCGTGTTTAAAAACCCGCATTGTAAACATTTATTATTTCATCGGTCATTTCAAAGTGAAAAAGGTTGGTAACTGTGTACGGCGAAATGTTTATGTAAAGCATTCAAAATACTTGTAACAGTGTTTTTTTTTTTTGTTCAAGGGACATGTGGCGAAGCTCACGGTTTGAAAAAGAGCGGTTGTCTCGGGTAAGGCAGGCCGATATGTTACAGACTATTCTAAGTTGCTATTGCTTCAGCTATATAGTTACATGCGGCAACAACACGCGTGGTTGAATATTGCACGAGGGTAGAGTGGAGGGATCAAAGACAAGAGCACATCGTGCCTACTAGTCTACTCCTCGCTCAACTATTCATGCTGTGGGTGGAGGTTGGGCAACACGGCACCAGGTCACGTGGTCTGATGTCACACACCCCCAATCCCTCCCTCACCTTCATGCAATTCTGCTTCCTACGCCTGAGAATTTTTTATTTATTAGTATCTAAGAATACGTAATACTTTGCACTTTTTTGAATGCTTGGAAGATAGCAGTTTTGAAGCTTCGATACTCAACCAAATATTTCTAAAAAAAATTTATTTAAATTTCCTTAATTTTAGTGCACATATTTTATTTTTGGCACTTTTTCAGTTTCTTATCTTTTAACAAGTGTTATAGAAAGGGGCTTTTATACAATAGCTTCAGGCTGTATGTTCAAAAACTTATTACAAAATTTTCTTTTTGCTGTTCTGATCCAGAAATATGACTCCAACATCAACTTTAGCAGTCATACGAGTAAAGAATTTCGGAAGTTGTTTCTAAACGCAGTATTTCGATCTTCGTTTACGACTCGAATCACTGCAATATAAATCAGTGATTAGTCACTGATAACAAGTGATATTTTCACTTATTTATTTGACTGGCTATGCTTCATTAAACAATGTCAGAATTAGTATCTACCCATTCAGATACCACAAAGCCCAAGTACTCAAAATACAGAACTATATATTTTAAAGTCTTGTCACCACAAAAATTATTTTACCCTTACCCAAATATTTTGTCGCCATGAAAAAATTGATTATTCAGTTCTACAGAGATTTTTTTTGGAAATGGATTTAAATATAGGTATTTGGTAATTTATATGTTTAAAATATTTTCCATAAAAAAGGTAACGAAAGCCAGCAAACTTAAAAATAAACGGCCCTATCAAAAAATAAGTGCTTTTATTTCAGTAAAACGTTCTCTTTAAGGGTCCCGTCTACCACAACCCTCAACTGCGTTGTAATGTGTTTGTAAATACATTTTCATGATAGTATATCGCAATGTGCAGATTGCGTTAATGTATGAAAAGAAAACACACTTCAAACAAGGACAGAATGACAATGTCAAAAGACTAATTAAAACATTGTCTCTAGGCCTCGCAACATAACTTAAAAGGCCTTTCCAGACGGCCGTGTGTATGTGAAACTCAGACAGAAACGTGCACTGAACACTGCTACCGACTATCCAACAAATAAAATTGTATGGCCATCCCTTAGAGTCACATAGTATTAATGGATCGGCGGGAATATAGCAAGTTAGTTCAGCGCTTGGTTCGTTGTGGCGATGCGGCATTTGATGCGCGCTTTCAAGGGCGCGTCTGAGCCTCTAACACGCAAATTAAGACCACCCAGGTGGCCACATTAAGTTTGAGTCCTAGCCAGCTCTATTGTGTTTCTAACTCAGTAGATAGCAGCACTGCATGTCGCTTATACAAATTAAACGCCTGTAGTTAGATAACCTTCCATGCACATAGCTACGTCACAGCATGGCCCTTCATGGAATATTTGGGGTGAGGAGGGGAGGACGTAAGCTGTCGTAGTGTCATTAGCCTCCAGGGATAGCGACCCGTCAGTCAAGCTTAGCGCTAGGCGACTAGCAGGGTGCGGACTCCATCAACCTTTCTTTACCTGAGTCTCACCAACTCCCGAGAACTTGCAGGCAGAATTGTTTCTAGGGACATGTTGTAGGCCAAAGTATCTTTCTACCGACACTGCGATTCGAATTTGATAATGAGTCTGAGTTAGATATCCGACAGGGTCATTCCCAGAGTTTCATACGTGGCAATCGTGCGCACAATTAATTTATTTGGTGGATTTTTATTTATTTATCACGACCTAAAGGCGCATTTAAGGCACCGAACCCACAACACTTCACATTTCTTTTACTTCAACTCTTAGCCATTATTACAAAATACAATTAACTTAAAATTAAAGTATAGATAAAAAAAAAATGAATAAAAATTATATAACTGTACACAATTATAAAGTACAAACTTATAGGAAGTTAAATTTTTTTTATAAAATTCCACTTCAGATGAAAATAATAATTAATTGAAGTTCTAGTTGCCTAATTATAATTATACTTTTAACAACCCTAAATAAAGGTTAATTTTTTCTAGCAAACTTGAATTAAGTTGCGAAATTTTAATAAGGAAATTATAATTCATTGAACTGCTATTGAAATCAAGCATTTAAAAAAACACTTTTCAAAAATTTTTTTTATATTTATGTGATTTTGCTTTAGTACACAAATAATATTTTTCAAGTTTCATTGTTAGGATTTCACCATCCATTTGAATGTCAAATTATTAAAATCGGACAATTTCTTCTCGCGACATAAATTTAGAAACCTGAGATGGTGGTTGCTGAGTATTCGGGATTCCAGTTAGGACACAACCTTAAGGGGGATCCGTTCCAGTCATCTTAGAATTCTAAATTTTCTGCTGCAAGTTCCATACAAGGAGAGTTATCTAAATTATCCGCCTGATAAGGCACATATATTACTTTCTTGAGTATTATCAAATTATTACCTCTTCACTACCTTTCTTGATTTTTAACTAGTAACCTTCCAGAGAAAGGAAGTTGATTTTTTCTGTGGAAGGTTACAAAAATGTAATACAAGCACTAGTAGTCAAGCAATACCAACTGTATATAATATACAGAGATATGACATGTGCCTTGTCGATCTCTAAAACACAATAGAAAATGTGCAAGCCAAATTAAATGCAGGAGTATCGTTATTCCAAAATTGCGGGTACTAACCCCCCTTAAGAGATGATATTTCTGGCGTTAGATGTTAACGAACAACCAAGTCCTGCTGGGAAATAGCAGACGGTGCGGGGCGACTGTTGTGGGATGGGCAGGGAGGGCACGGCCATACATGCAGCTTGTAGATGAGAGGGGCGAAGCAGGGAGGGATGATGTGACCCGACACCAGCACCGCAATGAACAATCAATCAGGCGTGCATTATTCAGCAGGCCGCGGTGAGGGACACCCCTGCCACACGACGCCACGCGACTTGGCGGCCCAGTCGTCTGCCGAGCTCAGCTATTCGCCACGCTGCCGGCAGTGTTGCCACACTGGCCACATTACATCACACTATCATGCTACATTCACATTAAACATCCGCCGCCATCTTGGAGTTATGTAAATTTTTAAATAAATTCTGTTTCGTAATTTATTTGAGTACATTTGGCAACGATATGGCATAAACTATCACCTAAAGGACATTTTGAATATAACATTAATATTTTTTTTCGGTAATCCGGCTTGAGGTGTATCCAGAAGTTGAACTAAAAAATTGCAATTTTTGCAATCCCACAAGCTAAATCAATGGAAAGAATAAAATTAATGTTATATTTAAAAATCTACAGTCATTCATGTTCCACGATCTATCATGGCCAATTGTATAAAAATGAATAAAAAACTAAATTAATAACAAAATTTAAATACATCCGAGATTGCGGCGGTGGTTTCACCTTAACGTTTAAGTTATCATATTGCACCAGTTAAGGGCGCTGCCTACCCCACGCCTCGGCAACAGGAGAGAGGGTAAGGAATTATATATTAAACCACATTAGGTGTGGCTCAGTACTTGTGGAGCCTACATGTACTCCAACACTGACTTTTCTGCTCATCTTGGTGAGGGCCACGTTTCTATAGAATATTCAGGCTGTTTTTGTCAATATCCTTAACAACTGTGGGCAAATAAGTATTTCCAGTATAAAAACACACAAAAACACATGCTCATTAATTATTTCCATATTGTTATTCTTGTAACAATATTTTTCTCATCTTAAATCCAGCAATATCTCGAAACGTGTCTCAGCCCGGTGAATTTAATTTAATGTGTAAATTACTATCCTTGTCCACACCAAGGATCTGAGGTAGGCAGAGCCCTTAAAATATTTCTGCGTTCTAGGACGAAGAATTCACGTTACACTGTGCCTGTATTCTGATACATCTGACGTCACTGCACAGGTATCATTGCAGTTTTCGTCTTTAAATTCTACGAGTGTCTTATTTCGATATTAACACAATTTTTATTTGGTAACTTCCTATATACAGAAGAAACTTTACATCCAACTTTTCGTTACCATTATCATACTCTTACGACACTTAATCACTAACTAAATCGATAGCCTGTTTCCTTAGTTTAAAAAAAAATAAATGTTCACTGCAAACATCGTTTACTATATAAAAAATGTTCAAATTGTGATTTTAATAGCAAACACTTATGTTATTCCACTGCTTTAACAGTCAATTATGTTCAGCCCTTTCACGATGTTTCCTTATTACGTTTGACTAGTTTAAATATAATTTGATCTTTAATATAGAACAGTCTCTTAGTGGCTCTGATAATAGTTTCAAGCGAACGCAGAAAATTGGGACCTAAAAGTTTATCTGCATTTCCACTAGGTATGTTCAGAAATTCTAGTACATTGTGGAGTTATTGCTGTTGTTGTTATTTTGTGTAATGTTAGCTCCCAAGTCGACGAAAAATTTACTTTAGTGACAAGTACCCATCTGAGCATTACAGTTTTTTTTTTAAATTAACTGACTGGCTTCAATCCGACACAGCACGACTCGAAATGCATGATTGTCTTACAATATCCAATTACTCATTTAAGGAAAATTTACATTAATAAAATTTTTTACTACATCAATCAGCTCCTTACCATGAAAATTACATCACACTAACCAAACGATTTCATACAACAAACAGGTGTAATAGTACAAAATAATAAGGGTTATTTTATAAAACTACCCATGTTAGGCCTACATTTTCCACAGTCCGAAAAATAAACGGATTTAGTCCAAGGACTTCAAAGAAAATGATCTGAGGCAAATACATGCTTCAAATAGAAGGTTCACACAATGTGTAAAAAAGTGAAAGTGACCAAATCAGGAACATGAAAAAAGAGTATACATGTGCTGCTTGAATACGAACGACAATGTAGCTACCATATGAAAGATAACGAAGCAAACATATTTAGAAATAATTTTCCTCTTCCTCTAAATCGAGGACATATGTAGCTAGTCCATGAGTTACATCCCTACTAAATCTGCCGCCATATAATTCCTTGTATCAGACAATATAATATTTGAGCATCGCGAGGTCATACATGTTTTTGGATTTACGGGAACCATTCCATCAGGGTATGATTTTTCAGTTGGCTGAGACGGTTCCACCTTATTGCCTCTGAAGCTGAATAGGCTCTGCATCACACCGTTGATGAAATGTTTGTTGCGCGACTTTCTCTTTGTGTCCCGGTTGTAGTTTAACAGTTTATACGTTGATGTTATGAATGCTTAGTTTTGAGCCCTTGGTGTGCCACAGTCTATAGATTGGTCAGAAAGTAAAGTTTTCTTACAATATATTGGCCTACATGTTTTGAAAGAGAGAATTTCATCGGTCGATACGTTGTGAATGTGGAACCTGGCTGTAATACTGACGTAGAAAAAGAGTTCTAAGTACTGCTCAGGCGTGTAGCGGCGATCTGTTCGCCTGATCACTCTCCTGATGCATTCAAAATGGCGGACACATGGCACGTGCCGGAAAATAAATAAATATTTACTTTTAAAACGTGCAATGTCACAAAGACTTTGCACAAACCTAACTACAGTGTTGTTTATATCATGTCCAGCAGCCCTATCGCTAAAAAATAGAAGTTTGTTAACTGGCGAAGGAAGTGGTTTAATGCAGGTCCTTAAAGTTTTTGCACACTTTGCCGGAAGATTTCACAGATCTGCTTTATTTGTATTGAGGCTATGTATACATAATACTTTAACCTATAATTGGGGTATATAGAACTTCCCTTCCACCAGAATCAATGGGAGTAGTTAGTTTTGCATATAATCGAACGCTACGTCCACAATTTACTGATCATTATTATGAAAGGAGGTTTCTAAAACTGTGTAAACTTTCGTAGCATGCCATTTGTGTACCACATATTCTGCTACCACAATAATTTTGTTTTATAAGATATATTTTAGTATTTCGGAAAGTTGAAAATTTTAGCACAAAAAAAATTTAGGCTATGTTCACTTGAGGCGTTCAGAAAGAGCAGTCAAATTATTTTTCGAAAAACTGACGAAAATAAACTGGTATTTCACTTTCTTTGCAAAATCAGTGTGATATTTCATGAACATTTCATGCATGACCTTTATGCTAAGCCTAGCATACAAGTTGTTTTTATTTTCCTCCATAGTATGTTGGTTTCACTTCATATTTGGAGATGTGGCTGCTTACTTTGGAGCAAATGGCAACACTGATTGCATTTGCACTTCTAGCCTGACATCTCAAATCTCGAGGACTTTCCTCGGACATCAGCATGTCACATATTTCAAGAACTATAAATTATGCTGTATAACTTAAGAAACTTGTTCTTACAGCCACACTGCGTCCGTCGAGCTTGATGTTATAGGCAAGGGCGCCCATCAGGGTGGGCAGGGGGGGGCCTGAGCCCCCCCCCCCTAACAGATGTTCCACAATGTGTTTAGTTTCAAGGGCGCCCATCTTATAGATTGTAAGGGGGAGAATTGAAAGTATAGTTGATTTAAAAAAAACCCTGCTGAAATAGCACCATTTTGCACCTAGAAATCCAAATTTTCCCGGGGGGAGGGCCCCCGGACCACCCCTCTAATAAGGGGGACGGGTGAATAGCCAAATGTTAAACCCTCACCCTGTCTTGGCCCCCCCCTTAAAATCTATAAGATGGGCGCCCTTGGTTATAGGTACAACTTCTAATGTTTTTTAATATTGGTTGTCTCTTCCTCCTGCCTCTCACAAGCATTGTTGTCTTCTGGACCAGTCTGTGTTCCCTTTGCTCTTACAGCTCGCCTCCTTTTTGCATTACCAGCGATAAAGACCTCGATGTTAAGCACTGACCAAAATCTCTCACTCACTCCTTTTTGCATTCTCACTTTATAAAAACAAATTTTTTCCTACAAATACTTCCTGTCCTCTTCTGATCCATGTTGATAAAATTTTGCGTCACAGCTTCCCTCTGCACAGATATGGTCCTGTTTTTTTTTAAGTAGTATTTTTTTTTGTCTGTACATGACTGACATAATTGTACTTAATCCCTCCCATTTCTAATATAATTTCTTTTGTACAAATTACGATTAACCACAAATTTCTCTCTCTCTCTCTCTGCTTTAGCACTGTCGCCACTGCTCTCATCAGGTTCACTCCATACTTTCAGAATGTTCAGCGAATATTGAATGGTTTTATCGGTGAAGATGTGTAATCTATAAGAAACACAGAAACTCTTGAGTTACACATATTCACTTATAAGTACGAAATCAAAACGGGGGGAATCAGTGTTGTGAATCCAAGATGGTTTTCCCTCGAAGAAGTAGGCCTACTCGGGTGCTGTTTGCATGGAATTTAGGATTTATTTTTTAAATGCACATCTGGAATAATGGAAAGTTTCATGCATAGAAAACTGTAGCTTTTATTTCTGTAACACATTTGTCAAAGTATTGTGATATGTGAAAGATAATTTTTGAAAACTAATAATATAAGAACAAAACAAGTTTGCGTTAAGACAGCAGAGATTTCAGTACCGACGACTCTGTTGACTGACAACAGTTACAGAGGTGATAGGTGGATGGACGGCTAGGTGAGGAGGTGGGGGGAGATCGCAGGTCGCCTTGTCAGGGGTACAAACCTCAGTGTTCCGACCCAACCCCCACCCTGGGACAGGAGCACGGGAGCACGGGGCGAGTTCAAGGGTGGTCATAGGGGAGGGTAGAGGGAGAGTAGAGGGTGGGCGGGACTGACAGTGTGTGCTGTGCTGCGGGCGCTAGTAATAATAATAAGTAAGAGAAGCGGTAGCCTTACGTGTTCACTGTTCTCTGATGCACCTGCCCACGTTCGATATGTTCCCACGACCTATGACGCGCCTCCCTCTCTTTGTGTCATACTCGTAGAAGCGCGCGGTGAGCTCTGACCAGAGGAGTCCCCTTTGAGGCAGGGGAGAGGGGGAGGTAGGATCGAATTACGAGCGAAAGGAGGTTAACAGTGCTAGAGCACGTTTCGTTACCGGTCGCCTTCCGCAGGCTCGTAGCGATAAACATACACATAAAATATCATCACCGTAGAAATACCACCCCAGCTAAGGGAAGAAAAATAAGCAAGTGGCACGGAACATTAAAACTTTTTTAATAAGGTTGTGTTTTTATGCGTATAATTGGCCGAAAAAATAAATTTCAACCATTTCAAAACATATAAATCTAAACTTAAAACTGGCTGCTCTGAAACTTGCCCGAAATATTTAAGGAAGGAAATACGTGTGGAAAATGGTGACATTTGTCTACTGCAACTTATAGCCTAGTTCACATGGTTAAGGGGGACACCAACCCTTGTTAAGTTTGTATTTTTGGAAGGGGTTGAATATAACCATACATATAACCACCGTTTTTGAACACTTTTTACTGTGGTATAGAGATTTTAAAAATACGAAAAACCAGTGATAAAACCGTTCACCTACATAAAGAAAATTAGTATTCTGAGGTGAGAACTTTTCAGCTTTCATAGTTATTGTGTAATGACACGTGAAAATCCAAATTTGAGAAAAACGGTTTGATGCCAGAAAGGAAAGCCAACTGACTTAATGAAATAATTCACACTGAAGAACAGTACCACGTTGCACCATGGCATGTACAAAAACACAATTGAGTTTTTTAAATTAATTAAACATTAAAGGCTGCCAAATTTCTGATTTTGTTAAAAAATAAAATTATTCAGTGCGGTTTTATTACATTTCGTTGTGTAGCCAGTGGCACTGGTCTTCAGTGTAAATTATTAAGTCATTTTGTTTTCCTTTGAAGAATAAAACCATTTGATGGAAATTTGAACTTTCGATGTGTCACTATACAAAAACTATGAAAGCTAAAAAAAACTTTCACTACAGTAAAATAAGTCATAATATATATGTCTATAAAACAAACCAAATCTTGCACAAATATAAAAATGACTAAAACAATTAAAATGTTTGGTGAACTTTCCCCTTAATTAACATAGCGTCTACAGTACGCGTTCAAAATCTTTGTGAAAATACAAAGAACATCCTACAGTTGCATACAATGTATTTTCCATCAAGTGACTTCAACTTTTATGCAAACACAGATATAAAACAGTAGACACTCGCAACTTAGGGTTTTCATTGTATTATCAAGCATGTCTGCGTTGTCACGATGGTTGTAAAGGTATATCCCGGCATTGTAAAGTCGTCGCTGTAACATTTGAGAGAGTTTTTTAAAAGGCAATACACTACAAAAACTTTATAAAGAGTAATTCAGCTTGTGCGTGGAGCAAATGTTGAGCATTGTTAGTATAACAGTCTGGTAACACCTCTAACTGTAAACAAATGCATAGGGACGCTACCAGTGTAGTACGGGAAACCATTTAACGGTGCGGTAAATTTACAAATATGTTTTAGAGTGAAGGGGATGGTCCCCTAAATGAGCATTTATCACACTACGGTGAAATAGTCGTATGCAATTAAGAGGATGTGTATGTAGGCAGACATTTTTAATTCAGTTTTTTATCGTATGGTTAATATCTCGAACGCGTTTGTTTTAACATCTGATAACAAATCATAAAGATGTCTTGATATTTGGAATGCAGTTTACATTGTAGATATTAGCTTCGATGTCAATTTCAGCACAAACTATGTTTTATTTCGTTGGCTTGTACGTTATGTCCGGTAGAATCTAAATTACTCACTTTTATAACGCACTATAATGTGCAATTTTGAAAACTAGTACAAACCAGCAACACTTAAACAAGTGATTTTGATGTTTAATGAAGTTTTCCATTGAACAATTACTTTTCCGGCATGAGTGAACTCATTTAATTTATTTTTTATTTCAGGCTAGTAACAATAACTGTAAATTTGGATCATGACTGGTTATCATGTAATAACTACATCATTTAAAAATCGCTTATACTACACTCTAACAATGTTTTCTTTGTGTTAACACAATTTTAATTACGGTTAGTTAAATTTTGTTTCTGTGTACATGTAAACTATGGCCATACTGAAAGGTTTTCAAACTAAGATTCCCCTCTGTAAATAAAGTTATTTTTACAGTATAAAAACGACTGTTCTTGGTACTTACGTAAGCATAATTCAGAAGCAAATGACACGTCTATATTTCAACTAGTTAGATATCACAGATTAATCGAAAACAAGTGTTACATTTCCCCACATTCATAGCCCATTTCGAAAAATCTTAGCATCACATGTTAAACAGTTGTATATGTATCCAACTGACGAAAAAAACCCGGCGATAGAGTTTTGGAGATTGAGTTCAAACCATACAAACAATTACTTACAAATCGCATTTTTCACCCCTTAGGTTAGGGGTCGAATTAAAAAAAAATCCTTTCTTAGTTGGCTCCTACGTCATGAGGGGAAGCTATCTTTAAAATTTCATGTTTATAGATAAGATTGTTTGGACTGTGCATTGATGAGTCAGTGAGTGATGTACAGTAGTGTACTTACAGCCCAAAGTATTTCATTCGTCCTACGGTGCGTATTGATTGTTTCGTAATTGTAACGTATCTGCTCGAAGAAGATTTTTTTAAATTTGGTTGCTATATAAGTTCAATATACATTCAATAGAACAAATAGTAAAACAATAGCACAATATACATAAATACATGAACAGTACACTAGCCTAGGCACAGTTCCCGAAGAACCAAAACAAAAATAATTAGTATTTCTTAAAAATAATCAGACAGTAATAAATTGTACCCATTTTACTGTCCTGCAAAAATATGAATCACTGTTAAAATTTGAAGGAATTAGCTGATATTTCACTGTATGTACAAGGGCAAGCAATTAAAATTTATATATATATATATATATATATATATTAAAAAGACTGGGAAAATGATGAGATGGCCAATTCTGTATTCTACGAAGCAAAAAAATAAATAAACAAACAACCACCATGACCAAGTAAAAATAGACAATGCAACTTAAATAAAACAACTACTTCTACACGGATACAAAATTTTAAATTAACTATTGTTTTACAGCTAGCCATCGTATAATGTGTATATATATATATATAAATATATATATATATATATATATATATATATATATATATATATATATATATATATGATATTTAAATCGTCACGTTGGTTTCCAGTTTTTTGAAAGCTGTTAAATTTCGGCTTCAAACGATGAACGGTTTGGTTTTTTCCAGAAAGCTGTAATAATAACTCGGACGGAAATTATAACTTAATTAAATTCGCAGAGAGAAGTTTTTAGTTTCATGGCAATACACAACTGAATTCTTAAAAGTTGTACAATGTGCTTAATTCCGCACTTGCACATTCAGGAAAACTGTCACACTCTCACAAAAATACGCTGGAGACTTCACACCTAATCAAGGGGCGGCTAAAACCAGGAGATGCGAAACTTCATGTAGGGTAGCTTTTAACGAGGCGAGAAGGAGTGAAATGTGTTTTCACAGTACTCGGTATCTCAAAAAGCAATGTGATTTCAAACAGTTTTTTTATAAAGATTATCATGCACATAGATTTATTGCGAGTACAACCTATTTGATTTGCCATATAGAAACGTTAGCAAGAATGACTACTAAACACTTTCTTTTCTGTTTAACCAAAATGAGCAACGGCGCGGAATATTTTGTCGCAACGGGGGCAAAAGTTTTTCTTGAAGAACTGCATGTGGAACTAACAAATATTAGCTTATTATGCCTTCATATGTAACATTTTCCATGAGAAAATCAGAAAATGTACCTTAGTGGCTACATATGCTATACCTTGGTGTTCCGACCAGCTGTGTCTCAAACTTGGAGACAGGAATTTATTGCAATTCATGAAACGTGGCATTTTCCGTTGAAAGGATTTTGTGTTGCCTTCTGTCAATTGCTTGTTGTCCACTGTTGTTTTTTGTTTGGTTCTATCTTTATTCATATTGGGAATCTGTTTTTCTTTATGTCCGTCTTTTTTGTCTGGGAGTTGTAGAAATCTGACTGAACTCTATCTTTAGAATTCTTGCTGTTAAATATAATAAAATTCTCTGGGCTTGCCTTTTTCTTTTCTTCCTGTTTTTTGTACTTTTGTCACTCAACCGAAGTTTGGTCAACAAAAGATGAGCAATGGCGTATGTACACAAACCAATACATATGTTGTTGTTACAATCGCAATAAGTTGACTTTCGAAATCCACAAAGTGCTTCCTTTATCACGAGTATATTTTATCTATGCATAAAACAAGTGGCAGCGTTGTAACTACAGCCTACATTTGCTTGTGTTCTGTAAATTATTCAATGCAGTCTGTTTAGAAACACAACATTAACACAGTTGAACGGTCACCAGTTTGAAAATTACTTTAACAACAGTTATGATATTTATTTTATATCGTTATTTACAAGAGTAACTTTTGAAATTGCAGCTGTACTGGTCTGTAAAATATATGAAATTGTAGCCAAGGATGCAATTCATTAAGTATCTTTTAAATGATTATAACTTTCCGCGAAAAAAATTTATTTCGTACAATATCTCCACGACAAGATAAAATACATATTTATAAATTTATGTTGTATGATTAATAATTTTCAGGCGAATAACTGTGTAAGTTCGCATTCTGAGATTTATGGGATTTTTAGTTTAGTCACAATTAGCATCACGGTAATAATTAAAATAACAAAACAGCGAATAGGCCCACATCTGGAAAATCAGGAACGTATTTTTTAAAGAATAAGAGTATTATTTAAATATGATTAATTTGTTCTCAAGAGATTGGGAAATGACACAATAGACGTTAAATTGCTTTTGCTTGTCGCATAAAATGGAAAAAAAAATTATCACGTGCTACAAAAATGGTTAAAAATATTTCAGGATAAATTACGATGTTGCATTAACTGAATCCGTAATTTGTATTCCGAAGCAGCATATGCTCACCACTATATATTTGATTTGTTGCTACCACCTGGTAACTAATTCGTCTGCATTGTTCCCAGAATTAAATCACAGTAACACTGAGTTTTTTGGTAAAGATCGTGAACAGCCCTATATATGCCAAAATCATTATGACAACAGTTCATGCCTAGTGAAAACGTTTTAGAGGCCTTTGGTGAGAAGTTTAACTATATTATTCCATAAAACCGAAAATAATCGGTAATCAAAAAGTTGACCATAATTTTACAGCGACTAACAGTATCAAAGCGCGGTGTTTTCTTTGTCGTACATGTCTCCTTCAGAAAGTCATTTAGACTGACCAAAATTAGTTACGCGTGTGTCATGTGGTAAATTACATATCCCTCCAGGAATACATTAGTAGGGAGAAACGGAAGACAGCCTCGACAAAACGAATCGCTGGGGATTACGAGCAGAACTGCTGCGTGGAAACCCATAATGTAGTCTCGTAATTGTCATAAGTAATGTCTGGGACGGAAGTTGAGGGGTGGAAAAGGGGAATGAGATGCTGAGTTAACTATATCTTTGTAAGACATAATGATGTTTGAAGTCGATTCTGAGCGAGGCTGTTTAGAAACTACTGGGCAACTTCGTCATATTTTAATGTCTTCCGAAGTTATGTGCTGTTGCATTTGTTTTGTCCATTTCAGAAAATAACAGGTTATTACGGCCAGGTAGAGTCAAATAATTTTTAATAAGCGATGTAAATGTTCCCATGTTGACTGGATATATTTTACGTACCAATAATTCTTAACTTTACAGACGTTACGAAAGGGAACGTGACACATAATAGCTAACTTTCGAAATTATGTTATCTCTTTACCATATATGCTTTTCTTTCTCATGGTGGAACTAGTTGCGAAGTTGAATTTTAGTGTATGCGTTATAATGTATGGGTGCCAAATTTTCGGTAGTCGTTTGAGTCGTTATGCTAACCCAGGAGGAGTGAATTCCTGAAGTCAAATAAATAGGGAAACAATAATACAACATTGCGCCTACTGTAACGTATGACGGAGCTATAATACGCCCTCAAAGGTGAAGGTGGGAAATGTGTAATTGGATAATAATATCTCAAGAATATGCAACTGAGTAACGGAATTTCACATACGGGCTACTGGTGTAGGGATAGACAACAGTAAAAAATTATGTTAAAAACAGACCATCCCCTTTATACTTTAACTAGGGGTTTACAAATTATTTAAGCTTAGAACTTTGTAACCCTTGACTTGAAGTGACTGGACATGACATGTAGGTAATCAGCATGTAAACATTAATAAAAAAGGTCACCTTGAGAAAAAAAACTGCTAATGTGAACCGTTTCTCAGAAATCACAAACAGTTGGGAAGTGGCATAGTGGGGGCCTGGGAGGCAGGCAGCCGGTTTAAATTTCGGGTATTGCAGTATGTGCATACGGAAAATGTGACTTCTCTTTTAGTATATATGTAGCAAGTGAACGGTTGAGAAGTGACTGCAGCCAAGTGACAACATTGCTTTGGTTTCTGTTGTATCTAGTGCTAATGCCTACTACTCGACTAAGACAACTAGTCATGCCGGAAATATGTGAACTAGTACAAAAATCATTAATCACCTTCTGTAGCTGTACGCTTAATGTTGCACCACATACCTGGTCAAATATCAGTTGCACAGTTAGCCTATACGTAGCAAGAGTTACAAGCTTGTAATGACTGATTACATCGTGGTGCGTTGCAAAACAGTGCATAGTTATTTAGTTTCTGGACGTTGCAGTATTTCGTGATGATGGACGCTTACGATTGGAAACGAAGAATGAGAAGACTGTGTTTTCAAGTAAAGGGAATTGCACTCGTGTTTACAGAAAAAAAATGCTGGAACCTTGTCCCCCCCCCCCCAACATTTATATGCCAATAAACGCGCAGCAGCTGCTGTAGGGAATTCAGAAAAAAAGTTTCCAGAATCGGAAAACAGTCGCAGTTATCTGAATTGCGTGGTGCCAACGAATAGGAACAAAATACAACGAAAACATAACGTACAGATGGCTTCTAATGTGGTGTGATTCGGCGGAGTGTAAACATTTTGTACATGGTTAAAAATTACGTCCCTACTCTTGAAACACTTCTGCAAGTAATGCAAACCCATATGAGTTTTTCATGGGACAAATAGTCTGTGAAACATTTGCCCAATGAAATTGGTTTGGTTCAAGACATGCAAAACCAAGGATAATTTGGTACGGATAGAAAGAAATAACATTGTCGCATAAATTGATTATTAAAATGGTGTGTGTTACATTAATACTTTGTGTAATGAAGGGATTTACATACATTTTAAACTATAAGTCGTAATAATAAACATAAAAAATAATACCAGGTTCCAGCATTCTTGATTTTGGTTTTCCATGGTTTCTTAAAATCACTCTAGGCGAATGCTGGGATGGATTCCTTAACAAAAGCCATGGCCGAATTCTTGCCATTTCTCTTAAATAATCAAGTTGTGTGATTCTATATGTAACGACTTTGACCGTTGACAATGACGTTATGGCCCACTTAAAATATTGCAATAGTTGAACATTATCATTATACGTGGACTGGAATTTAAATGTACGTATGTGGATTGCTTATGGCGGTGTAGGAAAACTTATTACTGCTACTTGAAGCACAGTAGTGTCGTATCAACACAGGCTATGCTGTATTCTGTGAATTTTCCCTCACCTGTAACCTGTCTTCTATTCAGGGCCAGGCGTACTTCCCTCCTGAGATGGCTGGCAATATCGGTCGTGTAGTATGCGTTTGTGGTTTACACTAAAAGCAGTATGTGTGTATGATCGAATGGAGTAGCCTATATCAAATTTCGTAATGATAAGTCCTATTCACCGATGAAGCATCTTCTACAAGGCGGGTTGCCTTAAACTACCACAACGAGCGTGTGTGGGCTAATATCAACCAAAGTGTAACAGAGGAATCACACTTAAAACGCAGTTTTCTGTGAATTTTTGGGCAGTACTCACCGATGGACCACACATCCTTCCTGCACGTTTCTCTGGTACTGCATGTCGGCACTTTTTGGAAGAGACCTACTACGACTACTTAAAAGATGTACCACTGAATTTAAGAGTCGACATGTGATACATGCATGATGGTGTACCGCCTCATTTTAGCTGCACATCAAGGCAATACTTGGACTTGCTGTACCCTGGGCAACGGAGTGGCCATGGTGGACCAGTGGGGCAGCCATGAAGCTCACTGGCCTGAACCCAGTCGACTTCCTTTATGTGGGTCGCTTGATGGAACTGGTTTGTGCAACTGAAGTGGACAATATAGACGAACTTTGGTGACGTATTCAATGTGCATGTCCCTCTATAAAGACTAATCCTGGTATGTTGCAATATATGCACCTGTCTTACGAGCATGGCATTCGTGCATTCTGTAGATGCGTGGCGCGCGTTTAGAGCATATTATGTGAAACCACGTAAACTATTCACATTCAAAATAAATAACTAATAAGTTATCGAAAACTAGTTTTTTTTAATTAACACTAACGAGTAATAAGAATATGAGTCTTATAGTGTACTGTCACGTCATGCAGAACCTTGTTACCGGCTGCCTACCTCCCAGGCTACCACTATACCACTTACCAACTTAACATGTGATTTATGAGGAAACGGTTCACAGAAGCAGTTTTTCTCAAGGTGACATTTTTTTGTTATTGTTTACATGTTGATCACCTACATGTAGTGCCCAATCACTTTAAGTCAAGGGTTACAAAGTTGTAAGTATAAAGAGTTTGTAAACCCCCAGTTAAAATATGAAGATATGTTCTTTTTGTAACATATATTTTTTGCTGTTTTCTAGCCCTACACCAGTAGCCTGTATACGTCATTCGTTACTCAATTGCATATGACTAAGATATTATTGTCCAATTACATATTTCCCATATTCACCTTCGAGGGCGTATAACTCTGTCATACGTCACAACAGGCCCTATGTTGAATTATTGTTTCCTTATTTATTTCACTTTAGGAATTCACTCCTGCCAGGTTAGCATATAATAACGACTCATACGGTTTATTTACACGCATAGTTTAGGTACATTTTAATTTTGGTTAGACTGACGTCACTGCCTAAGAAAAGTTCCGTTTCTGGTAACAATACCTGACGAAACAAATATGAAAACTTGAGAGGAATGCTGAAGCCTATTGGACCTGGGAGTCTGGGAGGTCCCCGAACACAAGCACCCAACGTCCGGAGACGGTGGTGATTTACCCCGGGAAACGTTGCCAATGCTATATCTAGTGCACAAGCAGCTAAACCATGCCACATAACTGTTGTCCAGTTACATAAGGTACAGGAGCTACACTGCTTCTAAAAAAAACGTTTTCCTGGTATTCACGTAGAAAAATACGCTGGCGCAAACATTCATGAGATTTTGCAACGTCTCTGTGTGTGTTATAAGCAATTTATTTGCATATTTCAGCGAGTACTCATTTCACTTAGTTCGTATTTTATTTAGATCGTTGTTAGTGATTTAAATTGTTTATGTGGTATTTTAGCGTACCTAAGAACGGTTGCACGACCTTGGTGGAGCTACACGGGAAGGAGAAGCAAATTAGCTAGGGCCAATATTACGGAACCATCGCAGAATTCACCTGGAATAATTTTGAAAATCAGCCAGGGCAAATATTGTGTAGCCATCCCTGCATTCACCTGGAATGAACGTGGAAATAGGTTATGACTCTAATTTATGGAATAATTGTGGAAATTATTCAGGGATTGTATTACGGAACCATCAAAGCATTCACCCGGATTCATTTTAGAAATCGGTATGAGCATATATTACGAAACCATCTCTGCATTCATCGTACATTCTCTTCACCTGTCTAACGTAAATGAACTGGCAACGTATTCAAGTGAAGGTATTGCTATCGAATAAATGTAACCACCCCATTTTTCACATTCTCAGAGTAACTCAGTTTATGTCTATTTCAGAAATAGCTTCATTAGGTCAATAAAATATAACTGCCAAATGGCATGATTGTATCAAGATTTACAGTAAACAATTTAGAGCAGTAATGGTTTAAAATAGTTTCTCTCCTTTTTTCCCCACCATAAGAGGAATTCAGCGGGGGTCTGTCTCAAAAATAGTTTAATAAGGTCAATAAACTACAAAAGGAATGTTGTATGCTTGTATCAAGGCTTACGGTATCTGATTCGGAGCAATAATAATGTTTATGATAAAATCTTATCTTTCATCCGGGTTTTCTCACCCTAAGTAAAATTCAGTTGGTCTCGATATTCAAATCGTTTTCTGAGGCTCACAAAAAACCTGTCAGTATCAAGATTTGCTGTATTTACGGGATGTTCATGAAATTACGTTACAAATTTTTTGAGATGGTTCCAGTTGAAAAATTAGGTGAAATTAAGTAATGAACACTTTTAGTTGACGGAAATGCTAACGGGAGAAATTCGTGATTCAAAATTTACGATGAAAACCAACTTTTGTTAAGATAGCAAAAAGCAAGGACGAATAAATACTGCCATTCCGGATATGCTTTGATAATAACAATAGCTGCACCGGTGAAAAAAAGAAATTTAGAATACCTCTCATCGTTGTAATAAAGGGGTTGTTGCGACCTCTTGCGTGTCGCGTGTTATCTACCTGTGTGGCTTCACACAGTCCAAGTCCATTTACTCGAAAAGGTTCACTTGAAGGTTTTGCGTTCAGGTGATATGTTTTGTTCAATGAGGCTTCCTGCTGCAAACTGTGTCAGTTAATAGCCAAAAATGCAATGTAGAAATTCCCTGCCAAAAAATGCTGAACGTGAAAGTGGGTCTAAAACATTTTTTAAAACAGCATGTAGAGCTTGTTACTACTAAACCGCACTTGGACATGAACTTTTAATTTATACTTTTTTTTGTTACTTTAAGAAACTCGGGATTCAATGTAAATTTTCAATCGCGAATTTCTCCATTAAGATTTGCGTCAGCAAAACTTTCATTACATTAATTTACCTCATTTTTACAAGGAACTATCTCGCAAAGTTAGTAACATATTTTTATGAACTCCCGGTATTTCAGAGCAATAATGATAATTAGGTTAAAGTATTTTCTTCCCCTTTTATCCCATACACAGTTAAATGCGGTTGGGGCCTTTTCCTGAAATAGCTTCATGAGGCCAATAAAATATACACGGCAAGTGATGTGCTTGTATCAAGGTTTGCAGTATCCAATTCAGAAAAATATATTTGTAACTAAATGATATCCCTCTAAGTTTGTTTCCCACTATAAGTAATATTCGGTTGGTTTCCCTTGTATATATCTTTTATGTAGTCCATAAACACACTTGCCAAGTTGCTTGTATCACAATTTATAGCATAGGCTTAGCTCCTGCTTTATCAGTACTGTGAATTTCATGGAACTCAGCAACATGAAAATGGTTTAATTTATAATGACCAATATGATAAAGCTGAAAATATTGTTACTGCAGGGCACCGATTAAACAGCATTACCTGCTATTTGCACCGACGCAAGCGTAGCGCAGACGCATAGCTAGTAAAACGGGTCTTCACTTGCATCTCTAGTCGCAGTTGAAACTGAATACACAATATTGGCTGTGAATTGGGGAACAAAGAAAATATACTTGTGCCAAAGTATTTGATAGACGCATATATACAACAATTTTCTACCTATCTCGTGACCTTTTGCATTTGTGTGTGTGCGTATCTAATTCCACTACAGCGCAACCAGACCAAATTTTCGTAGCACCCATATAAAATGATATTTAATCAACCCCCTATAAGGCATTGCATTTGTAATATATTATCTGTCAGAAATATAGAATCAACTAAAGGGTCCCATCGATTACCTAGATTTCGAGATTTTATGAATACTTTTTTTTAAAGTTGTAATTGTATCAATCATCTGAAAAACGACGTAAATCAGTTTTCTGCCAAAATGAATTGTAGGTGTTATAATTATGTGCAGACGGAAATACATACATTATTAAACAACATTAACGTCATTTGCGAGTATGGCAAGGCACTGGACTATGAGTTCATTTGTGAAACAACATATTTCATTGACTACCTATTTACGAAATTATGACATCCTCAAATCATTTTAGTAGAAAATCGACTTCTATTGTTTGTCAACTGAATACTCCACTAATATAATTGGTAAAAATATTCATGTAAGATGGTCTTGAATAAATGTATTAATGATAATTTTTACTAAAAAATCGGATTTATTTGCATTACAAAAATAATAAATCTTTTCTAATAGTTGTGTGATCTGTGGGTTAGTTAAGTACTTCTTGCAAGGCTGCAAAAATCAGAACGAAGGGGTACGCGACTCTTGTAATTCTCGCTTTGTTGGCCGGATATTTACGAGAAAGTATAAACTCGTGTGCTGTTGGCATCCAGGAAACTGAGAGCCGCGCGTGCACCCCTGTCCATAATGCACACGAGACTAATGAGCACTATTACCAACAAACTCGCATTATACTCGCCGTGGTAACGACCACCGATCGACAAGAGGCAAAGGTAACGTAAAATTACTCGCCCGAGCATTGCTAATGGTCGAACGTGGAATGAGACCATGTTAGCCGAGCAAATGATTCTGTGCTTAAATATGCATTCTGATTACTGGATCAGAAGTAACTCTGAGTTACGAACAAAGTTTCCTTTATTTACGAACAAGTTAAATTAATTTGACCAAGTCAGTCGATGAAGCATCCTTAAGGTAATGATATGAAATTTTCCGTTGTTTTCTAAGAACTACATTCTTTGTCGAGGAAAGTTTATATAGCCTTATTTAAATGTATACGCCTTTCCATGAGCATCGTGTATGTGACGTGTCATTGATCTGCTATATTTTCTTGTAAACTAGCTAATGAATGACGCATTTGAAGTGTTAATAACTAAATGCCACCTCTGATACTTAATACATTACCCAAATAATAGTTAGGTATTTTAGAAACTAGCAGATTAATTAGTATAGTTAAATTTCATCGCTGCCGAGTGTTCCATATTTAGCAAAGTTTGTTACACAGTACATAAAATACATCATTTTAGTACATTAAATCGTGTTATACAAATTTTACTCAACTGAAGTGGATAATTGGAACAAATTTTAAATTTCAAATTTTTTCATTCTAAAATTGTCTTTAGTAACCACGATAGTATATTTTTATACTTTACAGCAAGATACGCTATTTTAGAAAAAAAACTGTACGACACAGTAAACGATCATGAAATGACATGATGTTTTCAGATGTTTTAAATGAAGTAATTTATGAAAGAAATAAACTTCAGTTAAGTAATGTGCAGTACTTTATCGATTAACTTAAAAGGTTAAGGCAATGTGCTAAGGCTAAATATCTCATTGTTAGTGAGGTTGGTCATTAGAGACAGAACAATAATCTCGGACAGTCAGAAAACTGGACAGTAATATGCCATGTCTATGGCATTTGTCTTTAGTATTTGCCATAATCCAGTAATAAAAAAATAACTGGAAGACCTTAGACATGGGCAGGTATACACATTTACAGAGCGCGACAGTAAATGACTGAAAAAAAAATTGGCTTTTGTATTAAATAGCTGTTACGATATCAGTAATATAAATTGTAATGAGAGTGGGCTTTACGTTTCGTCGATAGCGGGGTCATTAGAAATGGCGACACACAACTTGGTACAATGACAGGGAGTTGAATAGGCCATGGCCATTGTTAAGGAACCATCCCAGCATACGCTGGAGAGATTTCAGGAAACCTTGTAAAACCGAAATCAGGATGGCCGGAGCCGGGGATCGAACCCGGGTCCTCCCGAATGCGAGTCCAATGTGTTACCGTTGCGATGCAGAAAAAGTGATTATAAGTTAGTTCAACAGTTAATCATGGGAACATTATTAATTTGGTAGCATTTTTCATTCATGTGTGTTGTTTTAAACAGCTCGCCTCCTTTAGTTGGCACCGTTATGTTTCCAGAGGTTCGTTGTAGCTAATTTATTTATTTTAATTTATTTGGTGTTTTATGCTGTTGTTAGTAAGTGGAATTTAATGGTGCGGCTCACCTCTCGGCGCACGCACAGCCCCAAGTTCCGCAATCTCCCCCGGGAGATTGGCGAATACTAGCTAGGCCGACGCGGCCAGGAGGCAGGCAAAGGCCCTAGCAGACGAGGCAGTGCTGCAGCTAGTCATGCAACCAGCTCCAGCACTCCTTCGCCCCTATCTGGTTGCTATCAGTGGGTCTCTTCATGCGCTCTGCTTGGGTGGGACGGCTCCGCTCTCAGGTGCTGGTCCTCCAGCTGCAGTCCCTCGTCCAGCAGACGAGTGGCCTCTTCCTCCTCGCTGAAAGCCACTCGGAAGAGGCGGGTCAGGCGTCCTGTTGCCCTCTCGAGAATCTGACAGCAGCACTGTGGATGGAAGTGAGCTTCTCGCAGAGCAGTAACCACATGTTCAGCCGCGGCCTTAACCCCATTGCCGGTCCTTAGAACAACAAAGCGCCAAGGCGCACGACTGCTCTTCTTCCCTGCTTCTTGCGGCTGCTGCTGGGTGATCTGGCTGGCAGATGGCGAAGGACTCCCGCTGGCTTGTCTTCTTAGTTCGTGACCTCAACTGCATCTTGGTGTTGCAGGCCGCAGTGGAGGTGTTGGGTGCGGCCTGCGTCTCTTTGCAGTTTGGGAGTAATGTTGGTGGAACCGTCTGTACTGGAGTCTTCTTGGTGGGGGGTAAGGGGGGTTGTTATCCTCGGTGTCTGCGTGTCCTTGTCAGTCCTCTTCTTCTTTTCCGACTGCGTGGCACGACTCTATGGCAGTCCTGGCGGGCCCGCAGGTATACCATAACATTGTCGTGGGTTGCATTCTTTTCTGTCAGCTCGGTGGCGCGGCTGGGTGGCGACTGGGCTGGTGAATGAGCTGGCGACTGGGCGGTCGGCTTGGTTGGGAGATTCGATACCTCCAGGCTTGCTTCGTGCAACATGCCTGCTGTAGTATCATTGATGAACTCTCGACGCTTTCCCCAGACATTTTGACTCGGCTGCTAGCTGCGAACTGTGGCTGTGACATCTCTGCCGCCGTTTCCTCATGTTCCATCCGAGGCCGTGCTGTCGCGAGACCGAAAGCCGAAGCTTCCATAACTCGCTGGGTGTTTGTCAAATCAAATACATCCCGACAGTCTAGTTTCAAATCATTGGAACGGCGGCGGGACGCTTGCAACTGTTTTAACTGGGCTCCGGACCCGTATAAGGCTGCGGAGGGAAGTTGTTGTCATTAATAAAATTACGTGTTTGTGTAAACGGCGGGGGAGTTAAGCTCCCCTCCAGCTAAGCTGGAGTGATGTAGTGTCGTGATGTCTGTATAGTGAGGTGAGTGTTGTCAGCAAGTGGCTAGCTAAACTCGTGGAGTAGTAGTGCGTGAATCCCTACGACCATGAGAGCCGATCCAATCAATCCCAGCCTGCTAACTGAGGATCATGCCTGACACTCCCATAGTTATTTCATCGTGTATTCGTTTGTGACAAGAGGAGAGAAGACTCTTAGTATTCGTTAGTGAGTGCTGGGCTGTTATATGTAGATCGTCTCGACCTCAAACAGAAAACTGTCAGGTCGATGTGTCATTAACATGTTCTCTCAATATACATAATGTTCGATTAATAATTTTTCAATTCTATTAGTTGATTTTTCTTTAACAAATTTTTTTTACAATTAAAATTATCGACAGGGAAACTGAGCAACTTGAAAAGCTTAGTCAATTAAAAAAAAATACCTTTCCTGTTGGAAAGGAACGTAGGATATTAAATCACAAATAGTAAGCCTACTTCTAAGATATAATTACTATCTAGGCAGTGGTGTGTCATGTCACTGAAGAGCAGCATATGTGTAGTATTATTTGTTGCATTGTGTATATTATATTTTTTAATTAAAAATTTGTATGTATTATTTTATAAATGTTATAAATAAACTACTTGAATGTACAGTGTTCCTCTCCTCCCTGCCATGGACTGGTGTGCATGCCCTTGGCCTGGTTCACAAGCGAGGCTGGGGCCGACCCCTTACTCAGTAACTGTGACATCTATATAATCGATAATCTTATATAGGAATAGTGCCTACTTCTAGCTCGGCCAATCATAGTACAGCTGTCTGCTGTTGGTCGCGCAGTTTGTAATGTGCCTAAGATGCTGTTCTACAAAGTTTTATTGGTTAAAATATTTCTGTAGCTATTTTTAAATGGTTTCTTTTTTAACTGAAGGAATCAATTTATTCTTTATTTCTATACCTTGCTGTAGTTTGGTTTACTTCCAGCGCAAGAGTAGCATTTCGCTACATTACTTTGTGACTGTTTTTCCAAGCGTGTAAGTACGTTCGGCCAATCTGAATTTTTGTTTCACTTTTCTTAATATTATCATGGTGTTCTTTGATATGGGTGGTGTGAGGTCTGCCAGTTTCTCCGTGTACATGCTTCTACATTCGCAAGGGATTTTGTACACAGAGTTCTGAGTTTTCAGTATTTATGTCATTGATTTCGCTTTGGTTACGATGATTTTGATTGGGAAGATAACGTAAAGTTCTCCTTATCGCCAAGACGTATTATTTTCTCTGAGGGACCTTAAACAAGTGACATAACAAATTTCCGCTCTATATTTTCAGTTTATTTCTGTGAACTGAAAAATGGTTTAATGTGTTTTAGTGTTAGAGCAAATCTCTCTACTCGGTCTACTCCACACATATATATATTCCGAAATATTAATAAACTCGTTGATATAAGCTATTTACTGTAAATTGAACACTATTTTAGGCCTACGTAACAGACAATTAGCACTAATACAGGCTGTTCACAGTAGATTTAACAGTTATAAATTCCTTATTAAAATTTTACTATCGTTAATTTCTGTAATTCCGCTAGTTATCAATATACATACTGCCATATGAGAAATGAGTCTTCAATATTATAATGGTAGTGATAGGGTAAACCTTCACGCAGGAGCTCTTTTTATCAGTTTAATTACCTCATCTGCTTTTGATTTTTGGTCTCTGCATATTATGTTGGTCCTGTTTTTAGAAGTTTTTATTATGCCAGTTTTTGTGTATTTGAGTCGTTAGACTTGAAGTGTAGGTATTGTCTAGTATGAGTAAGCTTTCTGTAAACTTTAGTAGTCACATTGTTGTTTTCTCTATATACCAAAATGTTTCGATAAGGGATGATCCCTTTGTTTTCAGTTTTATATGATTACTTAACTGACGGTCTGAACGAACAGAGGAAATTAGCAAAATTTTTTAATTTTTAAGTCCGTGTTTTGTATAAATATCGCACGTGCGGAGTATCTGAGAGGGCATGATACAACATCACGAGGGCACACTTATGACTGTGCGCCATGAAAGAGGATATAACATGTAGCCATACGACGCCGCAGAATCGGAACCAGGATTAAAAAAAGGGGGGGGGGGTTATGGGAATTATTGCGAGAAAACCCACCGGGCAAAGGCGCATCCGCCACGAAAAATTGAAGGAGAAATGGGAGAGGGTACATCCCGGCAGAAAACAAACACGGATCTCCTTGTTCGGAGGCGAGTGCTCTAGTCACCGCATGAACCTTGACGCCAGTACTGCCATGTGACTTGATAAACACAGGTCATAAACGTCATTGTTCTTGAAAATTATTAACGCCTGAGACGGAAGTTAAATATAAATATTGAGGGTTTAAAACTTCTTGTAAGGGCCTTCAAAGTTCTCACATGGAGTGTGCCGTCTACAACGCGCTTAAAATGCGTTGTAATGTGAGCAGAAAAACGTTATGTGCTCACTGTGCATGTACAAAACGAAAACATGCTTCGGGAAAGTAGGGAATGTCATTGTTAAGACACCATACTAGTTAAACATAGTTTAGAAGGGGGAAAATACCTCAGACTGCCTTTCTTCAAACTATACAGACCCGTTGTATGTGAAACTCAGAAGACAGCATCGTACACCAAACTTCGCTACAAACTTTCCTCCAATAAAGTTAAATAGCCACCACTTAAAAGTCCCGCAGTAAAAATGGATCGGCGGAAATATTGAACTCCCGTTCAACACGTGACTCGTTGTTAGGACGCGGCATTTTATGTGCGCTTCAAGGTAGCCCTTATAGCTCCGTAACTAATCTGCCTCAAACGCGCAAAACCGGCCATGGTAGACAACAGCCTTAGCACGAACGACTTATAAATATGTCTTAGAGTAGCTCTCGTGATTAATTTTTGACAGTGAGGAAAAAAAATTTGGTATTGTTAGTAGAAATGTTTTAAGTTTAATGTAAAAAGCTGGCGGAATGACAGACATGAACTGGTTGTAAAAATTTAGAAAGGCCATAAAAATAACCTTTTAACAGTGATCAGCCTACAGAAGTGTCAGTTTACGTGATTGTGGACTTTATAGACACACGAATTGTAGTTGATTATCTGACGGATTGCCTTGAAAGGGTTAGAAAACCAAATATTGCCGCCCAACACATTCCGGAATTTACATACGCGTCTTACCCTGCTGGATGGTCACTATATGGAAATTCTGATTTAAATGTATTTCCGAAGCAGTGTTTATATACGGGTCAGTCGGTTAGTGTTTCCGGGAGCCATTATAACTCGATGACCCAGTGGATACAAGGCAAGTGATACGCATCTACCTGTGAGAGGTGGAAGAAAACAAGCACAATTATTTAGCAGTTAGACCGACCTAGAGTAAACATAAAGAGGCAGGGCGCACACTTCAGCGACGTACTCTTAGACATTCCGTGCTGGATGACGCATTCTAGCATATTTACACGACATGGTGATAGAATCACGTTTCCAACTTCGTTGTAGATACTTATTCATGCTTCTACTGTACTACTGAGTTGCGTTACTTGAGTTGCGGTAAAAACGGGACAAGAGACAAGGACAGAGTTTGTAATCTGCTGCTAAAATAATCTGAGTAAGAAAACTATGTAGATTTCTGTACACGCGTGCTGATTTACCTTTTCTGGTTTGTTCTTTTCTGCATCTGGAGATAGTTTCCATTTGAAATGGCGTTGTGTAGAATCCAACTACAGCCTCCCATTTCTTAACTAAATAATGTATAACACATTTTGAATAAGATAAATTTAGGATATAAGTGAGTATTCAATAATGCTGTGTGAAATCGCTAAAATATGGTAAAATGAATACATACATATGTATAAATAAGTCTGTTCTATAAACGTGCATGTACTTTACATAACGTCCTATTAACTATAGTAAATTATACAAATTTCATATACGTATTACATTTAGAGACTTATTGTTTTATAGAAACGTATGAAAAACGTTCGTGGTTATATTTTTGCATATGGAGTTGTTTCGGATGTGAGAAGTGCTACAGTGTTAGCGTTGCACTCTGTAGATCTCAGTGTATAGGTGTAAACTACAGCTCAATTCACTGATTTTAGCACGGGAATATTTTCCGACGAAAAGCCATTTTTTTCTCATATATAACAGATTTAAAATTTATACGCCATCAAACACCACCTTAGTTTGGTCATGTAGTAGCAGTGCGGCTGCCATTGGAGGCGCTCTTTCCAAATATTTTACGTGGCAGTTTTTCGTTAAATCCGTATATGTTCTTATTAGCCACGTATGGATTCTAGTTGGTCGACTCCGTACTGTGTGTGAGTGAGCTTTATGTCTCGTTGACAGCTCGATCACTAGAGGTTGTGACACAACTAACACACACAGAGCAGAAATTGAGGCAGGTGTCGGCCACGGCCTGTTTAAGAAACCATCCCATCATTCGTCTGGAGCGGTTTGGGGAAACAATGGAAAACCGAAATCAAGATTGTCGGATCCGGGAATAGAACCCAGGCCCTCCCGAATGCGAGTACAACGTGTTACCGTTACGCAGCCTCGCTCGGCCGTAGCAATAGGTAGTTAAGCCGTCCCGCCACCATCTAAATTATAACATTTTAGTTGACCTTGATGTTATGAACGAAGTAACATGACGAAATATAGGCATGCATGAGCCTACCACTTCTAGTCGGAGACTCTCACTGTAATATGTTAAAGAACGGTGTACTGTTATACTTAATCTCAAATGCACGACTTAGTGAAAAAATGCTAAAAATAATATACTAGAAGAGACATTTATCCCAGTTAGTCGTTACTATTTTATCGGAGCCATACGATAGAAGGTGTTTGTAACCAGACCCCAGGTGTATCAGCTAAACAAAAGCCAAAATTTGGTTATAACTACATCTTATAACACAATACATTTGAGCCTACAAAGACAAAATATCTGAGTCAACTACTAATGCAGTGTTTTTTATGATAACTATACGAATGAACTCGACTATTAGCTTGCAGTATTTTTTGTTTAATTTACCTTCTGGGTACAGCTATTTTTACAATAAACAACTATAGCAAACACGTGATGCATGTATGTTTTATAGGATTGTGGATTCCGCCAGATATATTTGCAGATGTCCCAAGGTAGCTTACTGAAATCCGACACTGAATTTACAGAAACTTTTAAATCAGCCTGATTTTTTTTTTGTTCAAATGACGCGTTTAATTTAATCCGGCGACATTTTATAAGAGTCAGAAACACTTACGTTGAAGTTAGAGCATTAACATAAGTAACTTTAATATATTCAAACAAGCAGTGTACATATCTGTTCGTCTTTCCTTCCTCGACCTCCTGTGCAAGTTGAAGGCAGCGCGCTTCTCGCAGTTATGTGTACTTAACGGCGTCACCTGCCACAAATCTCAAACACGCTACACATTGCTGTGTGTTCGTAGTTACATTTATTTTACGAAACTTGTGCCCATTGAGCCCATGTACGGAAAGAAAACACATTTCGTACATGGACGGAATGTCACTGTAACGACACAATGCTCATTACAACACTTTTTCTAAACCCTCCAACCAGGGGCGTATCCAGTTCTAGGTTGGGGGGGGGGGGGGGG
>PNEQ01112109.1:0-24292 GCA_003012365.1 Medauroidea extradentata
GGTACTTTGAAGTACGACAAACTTGCTCGAGCAATGCTTGCAATTCTTTCCATTCCGCATAGCAATGCGGAGTGTGAAAGAATATTTTCCCAAGTAAAGAAAAATAGAACTCAATTTAGATCTTCAATGTCAGATGCTGTGTTAGAAAAGCTGATCAAACTGAAGTCCTCCCAGCGTGGGCTATGTTATGAGCAAGAATTATTGTTTGATTCAGTTTTTTTGAAAAGGGCAAAATCTGCAACTTTTAATTCATTACATAACTAAAATTTGAATGGAGTGGTTGGGGCCATTTGATAATGTGCTACTTTAATTTAGTTTTGGTTTAAAATATAATTGGTGTGTATGTGCAACTTAACAGTTTTTGAAACTCTATAAAATTTTTGCAACTCATGTGAATGTAGAATAGGCCTAAATTTTTGCAACTTTAGTGAATGTATAGGCTTATATGTGAAGTAAGTCTGACATGAACAAAACTGAAGTTCTTCTGAGTGACTGTATGTAAAAAGTCTTTACATAATCTACCTAGACAAAAACTAGTAGCCTACACAATGGTGGGAATATTGCCTACATAATGTAGAGGTAAGTTAAGCAGTTTAATTTTCGTGATTGGTTGTAACTATAAAATATATTTTACGTGTATTGGAGCATTTACATTTTCTGGGATGCGTAAAATGTACTCTAGCTAATGCCCCTAACCCGTAATAGTAAACTCAATTTTAATCATAAAATATATTTAAAAAAGAAATATTTATACAGTCTGTATATAATATTATTGATGTAAAAACCACTTAAATAGCACCATTTTGCGCCTAGAAATCTAACCCCCCTCTTTGTTAGCCGGTAATAACTCCTATAAAAAATCTCAAGATTTTTTAACATTCAGGGTTGGCAGGTATGGGAATGTAATTTAAAAGCTGTAACTGCTTAAGTAAACAAAGATTATAGTATTAGGGATGCTTTTATTAATGGTTTCATTTCGACTCACATAAGACTGAGATTACTAGAAAACAATACATTGGTTGATGTGAACAGTCAAGTTTGCTCAGCATCAATCACTACAATATTCTACTCAGCCTTCTCTAAATGCAGTTGTAGATAGTGGACAGGAAGTTTATAGAAAAAATATTGAATCTAATGATGGAACTACAGCGACGGTTTACTCAACTGTTAAATGTTACTTTTGCGGCAAAAAGAAACATAGTAGAAATAACTGCCTTGCTACATGCAGCGGCTTTGGGATAAAAGGTTATTTTCAAAAGGTACGCAAAAAGAAAAATTACCAGTCTGCTAATACCTCTTAATGGAATTAATCACGAAGAAAGTGACAGAAGATTTTATTAATTCCAAGTTTCTGATCATACACTCCCTTCTAGTATGCTTGAATTGAACTCTAAAGGCTTTGCTCAGATTCGGTCTACTTTTGAAGAAAATGTTGAAGATGATTTTATGAACAATCCTGTTGCTGAGAAAACTTTTCCCAACATTAACCTGAAAGATTCAAATGTACGAAATGAAAACTCAGAGAAACAAGAAATTGCTAAAAGAAGTGAACATGAATGCCATAGTTGTCCATATTTGAAGGACTACATCACTTAATAATAATTAGTTCATTCACCCTCTCCTAAGTGTTAATGGTATTTTATATGTCTATGTGGAGATTATGAACATGTCTTTGGTTGACTATTAACAAACTGAGTGTTTCGTTCTTAGCCAAATAAAGCCTAGTTTTAGGTAAATTAATCTGTATTATTTTATGCCCCTCTCCCAGAGAAGCACCATCCCCATGGGTGCGATGTACGGGGGTAAGCGGTGATCCATTCAAGTGTCAAAGCGAGCGGGGCTCTTGAGTGGCGTCTACATCCGTGGTACCCGCGATCGGAGACGGACACAGGTATGCTAGATAAACTGGGAATATGGCAGACAGTAAAAAAACTTCACCTCATCAAAAGAAAGGTGGCTCGGAAAAACGAGCGGACAGCTTGGAAAAACAAGCAGGTGAGCAGAACCATCAAAGCGAAAATCCAGCGCCCACTATAGTGGGACGCACAAGCACCACCTTATCTCACTGTCCAAGTCAAAAACCACCTAGAGCCCCCATCAGGCTACATTGTCTAAGGGTGGCGATATAGAAAACGACAATTGGGGCAGGGGAGAGAAGATGACTTGCAACTGTGGGCTGGAAACCAAACCCCCACCCCCCTACCAAACACAGCCAGCCAGCATCAGGACCAACTACCCCACGTCTGTCCCCCGTACAGACCAGATCGCAATCAAGACAGTCCACCACCCCAAAGGCCAGCCTCCCTCTCCCTCAGCCCCGGAGCAAGGAGGGGTAGGCGGTTGCGCCTCATATCCGGCAGGTGTTCACCTAGAGGCCTGCAGCAGTCAGACAGGCACCAGGATGGTTTTACCGGTCAGGCCTCAACCGAGTCCTGTAGCAGCTCAAGCTGCGATACCTATGCAAGTGACCCTCTCCAGCAAAACCCCTCGAGTATGTATGTCGAGGGATTGTCGACTCCTCATTGCCACGTGGTGCCACATCAGTCGACCAGCACGGAGTCCTAGTATGAACCCGAGGCGAGCTCCTCCCGGAAGCGGGCGATGACACATCACTGAGTGGAAACTGCGGTGAGGACGTGCAAGACGCTGAAGATGAGCTTCCTGCAGACCACCCCTGCTGTAACACAAATGGTGGGCACAGATGGCCCAGATGCTTGTGCACCCGCTTTTATAATGAGTGTCGACGACGGCGACGATGACTTGCTATCACTGGCAAGCAGCGCAACTTACATACTGCCATCTCAGGCCCCACTCAAAATGCCACCCAGCCGTGGAGGGAGACGAGGAGGTTGTCCCTTTACCATCTGCAGGAACGATTGGTAGCTGGCGAACCCACCTCACCAAGGTTCCACAATAACCGTGACATGATAGGTTCCCACTCCATTAAAATGGTGGGTGTCACTAGTTAACTGCTTCGTCAGATGTCCGCAACATCTGCACCAAAAGCAGACTACACGCACCATGTGCTAACACGTTTGAGGGACAGTCAGGCCTCGTTCCCAGTTGAAGACACTGGTATTCAGATTCGTAGTCAACTGTGTCTTGGCATACCTGGTGGCGGGCTTGGAGTTCCGCACGCCCAAACTTTAGTGTTCCCTATAAACATTGGTAAATTTGCCGCAGATGATGTCTATCTGCTAGACGTGGTAGACGCCTGGTTGGACCTGCTCAGTTGGCTGGTCTGCCCCCCTCCCATACCTGGCCAAGTTCTCCATGCTATGTATGTCAACTAGCCCAGTGCGCCTATCGCTGTGATGACGCACGGAGCAGCAGCTCCATCCCTGCCGCCGAAGATGTCACTGCTTCCCAAATGATTAGCTATGCCCACAAGTTGGCAGTTCTAAGAGACGAGATAAATGGTTTGAATAAAGGATTGTGCCTTGCTTATGATCTTCTAGGGGTTAGGTACCACCGAGACAATGGGGAGTGGTATCCAATCTGAAATGATCTGTCGCCCGCCAACCCGGTTTGCCCGGCCCCTGCTGACTACAACTTCATTTTCCAGCTAATGCACTCATACCCCCTTGGCCAAGACTCATAAGCGTGAGTTTTCTGCATTTCTCGCCGCATTGCCCATTGAGCGAACTATGTCTGCTGCCCTCTACACAGCCATGCGAGAAGCTGCAGTCACCACCGCCCTATAAGGGTTGACTATTATTGCTGCTAATGTTTCTGCTTGGTGTGAAGGACAATCAGGCTAATTCGCTTCTCAGCTCCCATCAACATGCCATCCTGAGAAGTCCCACAACAAGTGGCTTCTTATTTACAGTATGATACTGATTGCCTTTCAGACCTGGCTATGCACTGGCATTTTACGAGGTATGTACGCTCACATACACTTGTTAGGAGGCTACAGCACTGTACCTCATGGGGTGCAAGCATACAGTCAATTTAAGGCCCTGAGAACCCACAGAACAGGATCTCTCTTAGCCTTGAACGATTCAATTGCTATCAGCGCCATTGAAAGGAGGAGTGAGAGTGCCCCATCCCCTTAGGTCGATTTCTGGCAAGATGTGATTATGGGTAGAGTGGCAGTGCGCGGTGACTGGTATGCCTCATGGGGGTCAAATAAGTACCGCAAACTGGCCACAAGTGATTGCCCAGTTTTAGTGGCCCCTTGGAGTGCAAGCGCTAAATGTCGTACTCCAACACCACCTCAACCAAGCAGCTCCTGACATACACGTACAGTCCATACAGTGGGCTCCGGGAGGCATAGCATTGAACGACATGCCTGTCACTACAGAAGGAGACAATTTGGACTTCACTCCCACTCTATGCATATTGGAGCCCTGCACTCTGATGACATTCGATTATGTGGAGCAGACAGTTCTTGCCCCCTGTTTAGTGGGGGATGACCTGGCTGATGGCGAGTATGGAGCCATGTTCTACTTTAATGGGCAGCAGGTACAGTCTGCAGGTGTGGCTCTTAAAATGGACTTTAAATGTATCTTCCTAATAACACTCTACCATTGATTCCCCCACAATTTCCAGATCTGTACAGCTCGAGCAGACATGCCACACTTTAACATATACCCCAACAAAATTATGAAGTAAACTACCCATCGCCTCGTCACTACTCATACCCACGTTCCATTTCATTTGGAGGAACCACCACCAATACCAGAACAACAACTTTATACACATTCAAATGTTTCAAATGACCCAGGTTCCTCAGCAACAAGCCCTTTTTCTGACATGGACCTTTCGATGGAACTGGTTCTCATTGGTATTATCACTTCTTTGATGGGTATAAATATTGTCATGTACCAAAGCACATAATTGTCATTGTATTACTTTTACTTTAAATGTGTACATGTGTGAATACTTTGACACTGTTTTCAACAAATTGCGTAAATTTCAATATAATACAAGAGTTTGTTCATTGTCTTGCCATGTTCCAAAGAAATAAAGTTACATACATAAAATACTCTAAGGTTTACATATATTTACAAATGTTTCCTTACTATTTCACCTTAATATTGCATTCATCTTAGTCCCAGATATGGACATCTGTTCTTTTTAAATATGTATGTAATAAGTATGGTGGAGTGCAGCCACATCCCACTACACTTTTCTTCTTCTGTGCTTTGAAGTTGGTAGCACCGATTCTGTCGACCTTCCTTGACTTTGTTTGTCTGGCTAGCAGGTAGTCAGTGTAACTACCACTGTTGGCTGGCGTGGTTACTTTTTGTCTGGATATTCGTGCTGAGGTAATTTGTCACCCCACCTTACTACAGAGCTGTATTTTTCTGGTGTGCAGGTTCACCATTCCGAAAATTATTTGTAAACTGTATATTCATACATAAATACATAAAATTGTTTTTTGTTATGTAATATCTTAACAAGATAGTGATGGCTAGTAGTGATCAAACCACTGCATGTGAGAGTGAGAGACAGAAATATTTGCAGATGATGTTACCAGTGAAAAGGACAAAGAAGTGATATATGATGACATAGTGTCCGACACTAATACTGATGTTTCAGAGGAAGAGTATCGACCTTCAGACAAAGACTCGAGTATTGGCATTGAGCCGCAAAACACAAAGAAGCAGAAAGTAAATGCAACGTGTGAATAACATATGTGCATTCCTAAAACCACCGATTTGAGGGGTAAAAACGGGCATAAATGATCAAGCAAGACACAATCAAAACCAAGTCGCATTCAGCAACGTAACATTATCCCAGATTATTATTCTGCACATCAGTGGGGTATTGGTCCAGTGAACAGAGATGAGTTGTTTGCTCTTTTAGGCCTGTACATTTATTAAGGAGCACATAAATCAAGTCACATATCAACTAAATTATGGCATAAATTGCGTGGATTGTGTATAATTGAAATTGTGATGTCACAAAGACAATTTCTCTTCCTGACGAACTGTCTAAGGTTTGATAATCGATCAACCCGTCAAGAAAGAAAAGAAGATTCTTTTGTACCAATAAGAGAAATATGAAAACATTTAGTCAAGAACTGTACCTGAAATTTTAGTCCAGGAAGCAACAGTACTATTGATGAGCAGCTACTTGCCTTTCGGGGAAAATGCCCATTTCAAATGTATATCCCTAATAAGTCAGCCAAATATGGTGTCAAAATCATCATGTGTGATTCAAATACAGGGTATATGCTGACAGTAATACCTTACACTGGAAAGAAAATTAAAACTGACGGCAATGGCCTTGCTGATTTTTTTGTCGAGAAGTTGTTACAACCAGTACACAGCTCCAGCAGAAATATGATTGTTGAAAACTGGTTTTCTTCTGTTCCTCTCTTCAAGAAAACGTTGAAAGAACATAAACTGACAATGGTGGGAACTCTTGGGAAGAATAATCCTCATATTCCACCTGAGCTTTGTGATGTGAAGAAGCAAGATCAGAAAACTAGTATGTTTGCTTTTGATAATGAATCATACGAGCCCAAAAAGAGAAAGTTTGTTCTGTTACTGTCTAGTATGCATACAGGGATGAGCATGTGTAAAGATGGAGACTTGCCAGAAATGATGGACTATTATAACTCAACGAAAGGAGGAGTTGATCTGTATGATCAAATGTGCGTCATATACACTTGCAGCAGAAAAACACAAAGTTGGCCATTGTGTGTGTTCTACAGTATGCCAAATGGAGATGCTTTGAATGTCTTCATCATCCTTTGTCAAAACCTTACAACAGGTTAAGCGTCACTGAAACGAGACATGTTTTTGTTAGAATTAGGAGAACAACTAATGATGCCATGGATGGAAACACGGTTCCAAATCCAAACACTCCCAAGAAGAATAAAGACAGCAACTGCAGGTCAGCTAGGGAAGGAAGTCGCAGTCAGTTCTCTAACTCCATGACATTCTAGCTCCCAAGGAAGAAGCTACATTTGTCCGAGGAGTAAAGATTGAAAAACCAACATTTTCTGTAGTGTTTGTGGTCGACTGATATGTCAAATACACAAAGTTATCACCTGCAGCAGATGCACCAACTAAACTAGAAGCAGAAGCATCATTTTGATTTGAATGTGTGTATTTTCTGAATTGTTTGATGTCAATCTATGGTCAAGAGCACAAAGTGATCACCTATAGCAGTTGTACGAACTAAAAACTGTAAGTAGAGCCATCATTTTGAAAGTGTGTTTTAAAGAAATTTTTGACTGGTATCCATTGTTAATTTTTAAAAAATTATTATTGAGGAATATTTTTTTAAATACTGATACTATAAAGTGGATACCTAACTGTATTTTAAAATATATATATGAAGTTATATTCTTACTAAAGCTCATTATTTAAAATAATTAAGTACATAATATGGGTAATTTTTCACTTCACTTTACTCAGGCTGTAAATAAACATTACTCATCCAAGGTTAAAATCATTTTCCCCCCTCCTTAAATATTCACCAACGTGAACCATACAATGAGAAAACGAAAACCATAAATCAAAATGAAATAATAAATATATTTCCATACGCAAAACATGGTGTTATGTTATGTCTGCAATGTCCAACACTCTCCATTTAACAACAATACAAACTTTTACATTACTAACAATTTTACACATTTACTTACCTTAGAGCGCATATTACTTTTTCTTCTGTTGTTACTGCTGATCTCATGTTGGTGTCATGGCGAGTAAAATTAATTCTTAAAATATCAAGCATTTCATCAAATGATAATCGAGACATACCTACAAAATTAAAAAAATTGGCTTCATCTTCCTTGATGCATGGATATATTGTATAAAACAAGCTCGATTACCTTTTATCCCTTACAATAGGATGCACCCAAAATAGTCTTCTCTTCTTCTTTGCTAGCCAAATACACATGCGCAACTAATGCTATCTCCTCAGTGTCCATACTTTAAATGAGCAGCTTAGGGTCGGAGCATCAAGTGGCGACAAAAATAAGTGGCGCAACCTGGGTAGCGCCACCCAAGTGGCTTGTCTGACACCACCCTTAGAGAGAAGTAAACAACTACATCGAAGTGATAAGCCAATCTTTGTTCAAGAACATTTTTGACCAACCTAGATATGGTATTTTTTAAAATGATTTTTAATTAAAAATATGGCTGATTTTCAAAAACAACAATTTTAAATGGGAGTTTTTAATTTGGCAGAACAAAGTGTATAAACCCACAGTCATGTTTGTCTGAATTATCTTATGCAGACCACGTGATCAGAATGGCACCTTACAACAACTGCTACAACACTTGTTATCAGATCCACTGGAACAAAAATGAATGGGTGAATGAGGTGTATTGTGGGACGCTCGACTTCTAGATCATCAGAACCCCGCATGTTGGTTATAATAAAATAAAATAACCCTTAATTCTTGCACAGTAAGGACAGACCAAGAAAAAACAAAGAAGGAAGGAGTACTTCACAGGAGTAAACTTAACTGTAACACACACAACACGTTAAAATTAAAATCATACATGCATACATTCGTCACTAATGTCAAAGTACGACGGGCAGGTAATGTTAAGAGATGAATGCAATGTGTACCTCAGTTCATTTATTAACAATGTCTACTTCTGGATAGATGCTAATCCATATTATGTGAAGAAGTTTAAGAACATTCACCACATGTGATGATTTGGGAACTTCGTCTGGCTGACATCTCACTGGTCCATATTAAGCCCCTGACACAATTAAATATGACACCCGTCCTCAGACGTCCTTTATCCTCACACACAAGATACACAGACAAACAATGCTGGCACAATTGACTAGCAGGAATCTGTTTCCGCACGTACGTTCCAAAAACGTCACGAGATAGCAATAAATGCTCTGTGTCACACTATTATGAAATTAGTCTTGTTGATGTACAGTGGTGTTGTGAAGGCAATTATTATTCAATGTACTTATCATTAATTTATTATTCATAACGTATCTGGTAGTTTTATCTCAGTTAACTAGCAATTTCAGTAATACGGAACTACATTAAGGGAAAATAGGTTAGGCCTAAATAGTTTAAGTGTTGTAGCAAGGTCATTTGCACAATTAAAAAAGAATCACAAAATAGACAATGATGAATTTGTGTTGATAGCATTTATTTTTTTTACTGGCCGGTATGCATGGTCACAGGAGGTACTGGGTGCAGCCTGTAAATAGGAGGGAGGAACAGGAAGAGTACCCAACTCTCTACATGCTTCATGCACTGTCTAACAACTAGTCACAATCATTGTTTTAAGTATATGAGGATGGTAGTGTGGAAATTTTGGCAACTGTTGGAAAAGATACAGCCTTCGTTAGTGCGCGGAAGCATGCGTGTCCCACTGTCACCTCAGCTTCGTCTTGTAATGACTGTCAAGTAAGTACATACCAAGAAACTTGTACCAAGGTGGAATGTTTATTAAAACAAGAACAGCTGATAATAATAGCTTAGCCAATACACTAACTAAAGTAGACATTAAATACATTGGAGTGGGTGAATGCAGGAAAATTAAACACTATAGCAAGAATTCCACTTGGTACCAAATGTTAGCATATAATATTTAATAAATAGGGTGTAAGTAATATGTGAACTATTTCCAGTTATCTGGCTCATGGCAGCTCTGTGCAGTCACTTGCATAGGGTTACCATGTTGGAATGACAAGTGCTCGAAAAGCAGTTCTGGAGACTTGAACAGCAATATGGAAAACGATAGGAAGAGAATATGTCACAGTGCCCAAGTCAGATGCAGGATGACTGGAAAACGCAAATTAATTTTGAAGACTGTGGAATTTTCCTAATTGTGTTCGAAACATTTATAGAAAACACATTGCAATAACTGATCCTGGCTATGAGAGTGAATATTTTAATTATAAATGATTCCACAGTATCGACCTGATGGCATCTTGTGATGTAAGATACAAGTTCAGATGGGTAAATGTGGGAGCTTTTGGTATGTTGTGTACAAGCTTCTTACTTATCAAACATTCAGTATTGTACTAAACACTATAAAGTAAAGAAAACTGTGCATGTTTGTACAGGGTCAAGAAGTGATGGCAGTATCTTCACGGAATCATCATTCGGCAAATCCCTAATGAAGGATGACCTATGTCTGCCAGTTACACCTCTGCAAGGAACCACTGATGTAGCATCATGCTGGTTTGTAGCAGATGAGGAATTTCCTCTGAAGAAACAGATAATGCGACCAATTCCAGTACTCTACCTTGATGATACAAAAAGAATTTTCAGTTATCACTCGTCTCATGCTCGTTGTGTAGTTGAAAATTGTTTTGGTATCTTTGTTTCTGCTGGCTAATTTTTCAGGGCAGGCTTTTAGGCCAAAGACAGTGGAGAAATATGTGATTGCTGCATTAGCTCTGTATGATTTCCTCATGTCTATCAATCGGACTGTGGACTCAAAATATTGCTCTGAAAGTTTTGTTGATCAGGACAATGACAGGGTTGTAGTACCTGGTGAATGGACACAGCTTGTTGGGAGAGTACAACACGACAATAGTGGCTGTATTGGATCCAACCATCCTGCTAGGATTGTCATGGAACTTGGAAATAAAGTTCCAGAGTATTTCACTTCAGATATCGAAAAAAATGAGATTGTAAATCATGAGTGGGCAATGCAGTGAGTTAGTCATGCTGTAATTCCCAGAATGTTAGGATTTTGTATAAAGAAATTTCTAAAATATAATAATATAACATGGTTTAAAAATAATAAAAGCTAATGATGTATACATACAATGAGAAGTTAGAGTAAGAATACCTAGTTTACACATCCACCTACAAAACTCTGCAGGAAGACGTTACAGCCAAGTTCAACCAATCCATAAACCAGTTGTTAACATCCCAAGGCCCTCTCCAAGGTCTGTCAGATAAATCAATCAAACTGCTCAATCTAACAAACCCCACCACACCAGTCCTCTACCTCTTACCCAAAATCCATAAATCAACACAACCACCACCTGGACTCCCAATTGTGTCCAGTACCGGCAGTCCCACAGAGAGGATCTCTGCCCCGGTAGACACACACCTACAACCTTGGGTCCAACAGCTACCTTCCTATGTCAAAGACACCAACCACTTTCTAGAACGCCTCGGACATTTACACTCCATACCGCAAGATGCCTACCTGGTCACCATAGACGTCTCATCTCTGTACACCAACACTCCCCATGCATCTGCGCCACTGCGTCCTTAATAATATCCATACTAAAGCTCGCCTCCCTTTCTAAGATGACTTGGTTGTATTTGTAGGTTAGGCCTAAAAAGTAACCACGTGTTGCCGATTTCTGAATATGTACATAATATTACGCTATTTGCACTTGTTAGGAATCAAATACTATTTTATTGTAATAATTTGTGTGTGTAAAGAAAGACTCACGTACCAGAAAAACATTTCACATAACATTTATTTGTTTACAGTCACGGCCATGATGCCAAAAACTACGTGCACGGACTTTGATGAAATAAGATAAATTATGCACGAGATAATATTTGATGTAAATAATATTATTTAAAGTGTCTAAAATGTATGATCGTTATTTAAAAAGGGTTTAAACGGCAACAGGTAATAATATTTTAATAGTGAGTATGTTGTGTTTATGAGGCGAGCGAAATTATGTTTTCTAGTAATGGTAAACCTGCAGAGCAGACAGCTCCAGCGGCCGAGCGGCCATTTTGAACCCACCCGCCTAACAGGACTTCCACCCCCTCGGACGGGTATATAAGGCACCTCTCGCCATCCAGAAATCAGTGTTTTCCTAGGGCTCGGCTCCTACCAAGTTCTCTAGGCACTCTCCCCTTACCTTACAGGTTGTGGCGGGAAACTGCCACCTAAGCCCTCCTACCCTCTTACCCTCATCTAACCACCTATCCGGGGTTGTGGCGGGAAACTGCCACCTAAGCCCTCCTACCCAAACCTGCTCTACCTCCTGAGTGTCTAGAAACGACGTAGCGAGTCGGTCACTCTAGCGCGCTGTAACTTTGGGAACGCACCCACTTGCGTAGCTCTATCGGCCGCCACGAGGCTTGCCTGCGGTATCCGCCGGAAAGCGGAAGTCAGTACTCGGAGGCTCCCGCGAAGCAGTCAATCCTCGTGGCAGAGTGCCAGTGATAAGTCAGTAGTATAATATTTCAGTGGCAAAGTTGTGAGAGACGTGTTAAATCAGTAGTATAATATAAATCAGTAGTATAATATTTCAGTAGCAAAGTGTGAGAGAAGTATAAGCCAGTTGTAAATTCTGTAAAAGAGTGTACAAAGATTTGAGATCAGGAAGAGTTGTAAAGTGTTTTGTGAACTTGTGTACTTTGAACGAGTCAACAATATAACCAGTGAAACGCAACTTATTCTTTTATTTTCTAAATTAAATGTCTGAATTGGAGGCCCGCTCATCTCAGGAGGAGATAATAAGCTCTCAAGAGCAAGCTGCTAAGGCGCGACAACAGTTAGTCGCCAAAAAGGACACACATCCTGCCGGTCTAATTCCGGAACTGCGGAAACTACCAGGCCCTGAGCCTACCCTGCCTGAGCTCAGCGCTCAATATAAACAGCTTTCGGCCCCTCAGGCCCGAACCCGCAAACAAGTGCGATTCAGCAAAATTCTTAGAGAGATCCAGCGCCATCAGATCCAGTTACTGAGTCCTATCAAGACTCCTCCTAGGCCTGTTCTCCTGCCCCAGCGGATCCAGGAGATCATCACAGAGGACCGCCGAATGCCCAAGCGGGCCACACCAATATCTGACGATAAGAAAAGGCTGCTCAGAAAGCTATTTTAATAAGGTGAGTGGACATTGACCTTACCCATATAAATAATTGTGAAACCCCCTTCCTCTGCTCGCACAAAAGCATCCAGCGTAGGCCCTACACAAGGGACACCACTCTCCCTGGACACGCTAGGCTTTTCATCGATCCACAGGAGGAGTCTCTTAAGCTCTCTCCCTACAGCTAGCCAAATCAACGGTGCCTCGCCTGTGGACCACCCTCACCCATATAGCCTTGAGGAAGCGGGGCACATTATATTAACCAAGGACCTTCGAACAGCAAACCATCTATTGCTTTTCTGGTGGAACTAGCCAGACTAACACTCAGCAACAACAGCTTCCGTTTCATATATAAACACTACCTCCAGATCAAGGGCACTGCCTTGGGTACCCACATAACCCCCTCCTATGCCAACCTGTTCATGGGTAGACTAGAGGACAACTCCCTCAGTCACCAGCCCAACCCACTGTACTGCTGGATGAGATACATTGATGACATCTTCATGATATGGACCTCAACAGAATATCAGCTAACCCACTTCCTAAACAGCTTGAATAACTAGAGTCCTCTTTAACTTCACATGGTCACTTTCCAAAATATATGCAGTTTTCCTAGATATCGAGTTGGCACTACACAATGACATCATTCACACCTCAGTATACACAAAACCAACAAACAACCTTCAATACCTTCATTTCAACAGCTGTCATTCATACCATGCCAAAAAGTCACTACCTTACATCCTTGCCACCAGAGCCAATTGCATATGTTCAACTCGCAGTGACTTCAACAAATAACCAAAGCTTTCAAAGACAGAGGCTACCCTGGTCCAAAAACAAATCCAACGAGCCACCTCCAATACCAGCAACACTACCAAAGCCAAAAATACCGAAATCCCCCTGGTGGTACCATATCATGAAGGCCTAGGCAAACTCTGACCCATTCTCAACCATTCTCAACTCAGGCTACAAAAACCTTGTCTTCCTCACCTCAGACCCAAGAACTTCTTTCCAAATCACCCAGGCAGGTTTTCAGACGACCATCCAACCTCTGCAACAAACTAGTACGTCACAAACTCCCACCTTCTACAGCTACCAACAATACTACCAATCTCAAAGGTTCTCATCCATGCAATAGCTCATGTTGTGACACCTGTGCCATCCTCCAGCTCTCTACATCATTCAAAAGCAGGCAAACCAACCACGTCTACCCCATCCAAGGCAGTTACAATTGTGCTACCAAGAACTTGATATACCAGCTACAGTGTTCACACTGTGATGCTGAATATATTGACCTCACCACCAACACACTGAGATAGAGAATGAATGACCACAGAGCAGACACCAGACAAGCCATAGCAGGAAAAGACACCAACCCACAGGATAAACCAGTTGCTGCCCATGCAGCCCATCATAACAAGGACTTTGACACTTGCTACAGCACTAGAGTGGTGAGGGCCCTGCCACCTACAAGCAATAGCTCTGAACTCACATCAATATATCACTAAATCCAGGCAACCACCAGGTCGCAATATAAGATAACATCCCCAGTCAGTCAGCTTCCCACAACCATTGCACTTGTATCTCCTCATTAACCTCTACACATCCTCTTCTACTTGACGCTTTCGAATCTCCCGCCTCATATCAGTTCAACCATTGGCCTCTAGGTGCATCAGCATCGGTAAATCGGCAGCCACACCGCAGTCATCCATGTCTCTTCGCCCAAGGAAGCTGCTCTAAGAAACGAAACATAGCGATACGTGCTTCCGCGATTATGTGTCATCCTATATTTGTGTGAATCTGTCAAGTACTAAAGCGTGAGTACTTGTACTCAGGGCCTCACACAGGGGGGGGGGGGCGCCGGGCCCGAGCCCCTTCCCTCCCGAAATGTTTGAATTTATACTGGATAAAATTGCAGTTTTGTACGAGTATGACAGTACATAATATAATGAAAGAAATCGCAGGCAGTTGCTGCATGACTGGTATTAAAATTAATGTTCGTTGCTTGAAATTTGAGCGTAAGTAAAAACTTGTAACAGGAGTGAAATATATCTCTTCTATTCTCCTTGGTCAGGGTCAGATGGTGAGTGTGGAGCAAACCACCTGAGCCCCGGACTCAAGTGACAACTGGCAGAATTATCTCTCCCTTCCCCACACACCACTACCCTCATGATGCTAAGGTTACATTGTTTGAGTGAGTGTCTGCACTCTGCAGCTAAACAGTGTATTGTAAGGCGAGACATCCATGGAAAGCAGACGAACTAACACAACGTATGCTGCAGATGTATTGTAAACGTAAAATAAAGTGACCAATTAAAGATACTTTAAAACAAGTGTAGAGTTGCATGTAGTTAACTTATAATATTTTTTCTTTAGTAATATACTTGTTAAACAGATAAATGTAGATGTTTTTCTTAAAATAAGTGGGAAGGAACAGAGTAGGAAAAGACAGTTGTGTTTAACTGATTAATTCGCAAAGAAGCAGAACACAACAGACTCTCCCACAACTGAAGTAAATATATTTCCTAATAACCAATATACACAGACTATCTCGTCAGTACTGACAAGTGTTAGCACAAATGAACACAAACAAGATGCCGCCAGCACTACAGATGTGTTACAATTAGAAGAGCAGCCAAACAAATATTATTGTCTTGACATTGGCAACTATATGGATGAAAATAATGTTACGAACCGCGACTGTCTGGCTGGGCGGTGTAGTACGATACTGTGGTGGCGGAGCTAGGATATTCCCCTTCCCCCGCGCACTCCTTGGCACCGTGGCTGTCGGGCAGAGCGGGAAAATACAATACAGTGGCGCAGACCTCCTCGGGTGCTGCATGGATTGTATTACTCCATGATAACAATCTTCACGCTGCTGTAATAGAAGAGCAGTGTAAGCCAATATAGCAGTTGCAATAACAAAGAAGTTCGACGTACATTGTGTCGCCCATGTGTGGTGGCGACCACCTGCACCCAATATCGGGTAACTGAGGGAGATATCGTGATCTGGAATGCTCCTGTTCCTTCGAAGCGACACCTTTCCAGGAGGTTGGAGAACAGAGACTTGCCGAAATAATTCAAGATGTAGGTGTGGGCATATAAGGGGGAGCTGCAGCAGGAGAGAGAGTTTTCGTGGGCAGTTACCTGGTGCGATCTCAAGTGATAGTGTCAAGTATTGGGTTGCGACGACTGTTCGAGGGTGTCCAGCAAGTGGGACCGCAACAAGTAGTAGGAAGGTGTTTCTAGGCCAGAAAAGATTCTTCAGTATTCTTTCATTGGGTCCACCTTTGTGAGTGACTAGTAACCTTTCCATATATAGAGAACTTATGCAGAAGTATTTTTTTTCCTTTATGTAAATAGTAGTTATTTGTTATGTTTGACATTTATTGTGGTAAATCATTATAGACATAGGTGGTTTTGTATATACAGTTGTAAATAAACTAGGTTAGCTTTATTTTCTTTATTTTATCAAAGACCTCCATCCCCAAACGTACCTAGCCCGCAACTTCTAACAATAATATTCCTGAAAAGGTCAAATTTGAACTCTTGATGAACTGTTGGAAACCTGACAAGACATACAAATTCCCAGCTGAAATCCAAGGAGGAAAGAAAAGGAAAGATTTTAATTTAAAATTGTCAATGTGATAATTATTTAACTTATATTTTTATTTTGTCAAAGCCAAGGACATACAAATTTTTACTATTGGGACTTTATGTCTTTTTGAGAGTGACATTGTATGAGATGGAAACATATTGCAGCATATAATTAACTGATATAGGGGAAGGAAAAGGTCATTAGTGATCAACCATTCATATGAACATTTTTATATGAAAATCTAAGTTTGCATTTGTATATTTAAATGTCCATGATTTTTAGTGTCTTTCAGTGTCAAGCACAACTAAGTCTGAAAATAAAGCATAGTTTACAGTGTAAACCAAGCTTTTAACCAAATTTTATAAATGCGCGAAAATTTCTGTTTGCGGATCTACTCTCGAGGCTTGCCCCCCCCCCCCTGAAAAAAAGTTCTGTGTGCAGGTCTGATTGTACTTCCGTCTTATGTACGTACTGATAGTTTACAAAGAATTGATTGCAAGAATCAAAAGGCTTTTAAAGCTTTAATTTGATAATTGCTCTTTTCTGAAGTGAAAATAATCTTTTTACTATTTGCTGACAATATCCAATACATAACATCATATGACATTAGCAAATTTAAATATTCAAAGTAAACTCGTTTAGGAAGGTACTTCATTTGTTATAATCGAAGATAGATATTGTAATGTAAAACATACTGCACTAAGTTTTTTGTAAATATTATCAACATGTTCATTCCAGTGTAATGTATTATCTGTAGTTACACCTCAAAATTTTATTTATTATGTAACTTGTTTAAGAATTACCAATAACATTATCAGGCAGTCCATCCACCGACTTAGTAATAATAATAAGTAAGGAAATAATTAAGGCCTATCATCATTTCTGTGTTGATATTAAAATGTTTGCCTTGGTTGAGTATTTTTGTTCTTTTAATTTTATTTGAATATAAGTATTTGCAGCAGTTTAAATAATTTTAACAGCAATTATGTTTGACTTCAAGCTGGGTGTATTGTTGTCCAGTTTTAGTGAAACAGCCCTGTGTGCTTAGCCAGTTCCTGGACGAGTTAAATTAGATTGTGACCATATTTAATACTTTTTACTGTTCACTGCAGCACACGTGTGCATTGGCAAGTAACGTATGTGACACAGACAGTGTGATGTATCGTGCGGGCTGGCATGGGTCAGTCAAGACATGCCGTAAAAAAATTTAACTTTGTTTTGTAATTTAAAGTGTTAGACTGGTGTTGGTCGGCCATTCTGTTTTCTGTTTCTGGTCTGTACAGTACGGGTACTAGCTCATGTCATGTGTGCACTTATGTATCCCCTAAATTTCATTGCTCGACTTAATAACACACATATAGGATTGTTAAAAAAATTTGGTCACATGGTCCAATTCGTGGTCATTTGGCTGCCATATTGGCAAATGGCTGCTGCTTTGCTAAGTTTTGGTTTTTGTGTATCTCCATACCTAATTGTCTGATTTTTTTTTTTTTCTTTATAACTCATTTTACTCCATTCTTTAAAACAAACACATTTTGTTCTTATACATTTTTTTCATAATTGTTGTTTTTTAAATAAAAAAAAGGTCTAATTTTTTGTGTAGGCTAACTTGTCTCCCAAACCGGTCATCCAATTTTAATGTTTTAAAGCTCATTCTACTTCATTTTTAAATACAAACTGGACACAATATATATAAATTTATTCTTGTACCTTGACAATGAATGATTGCCTATGTTTGCATGTTGGTTTTGGGCCAGCTGAACGTAACCCAAAATTTTGGTATACACAATAGGCCTACACTTTGGTGGTTTCTATACGGAAAAAGTGTGCTGAAACTGAAAATGGTGGGTATACCTTTCGTAACCTTCAGCATTTCGTGATATTGCGTTGTCAACATGGATGCTTACAACGGGTGTGTTGCGCAGCTATTACTGGAACGTCTGAACAGTTTTCAACTTAATTATGTGAATGTAAGATATTAAATTAAAGTCCTTAATACGGATATTTAAAGTAAACAAATTTAAAATTCCTTATGACATCACAACAAGTATGAAGTGGTGATTTGTGAATTTTCATCATTTTTATTGAAAAGGTGCATTGATGTATATTTACATATACAGTAGAACATCAATTCTCCACAATTTTTTATCATGTAAATTTATTTTTACAATATAACAGTTTTTTTTTATGCGCCTGTGCAATTCTCGTAACTACACAAGTTTCCGTCCATAATATTCAGTTAATCATTCACATTTGTGTTTATTCATATATCGTATAAAGTAAGGCACACTTGTTTTTATTTGTTTGAGGTAGTAGTCTCTTTTAATCTGAACGAACTGTACTCTCCTGCACGCTTGTCCATGTGAGCAGAGTGTACATTCCTATACGGCAGCGAGGCGACAGAACATACACGCAGGTTTGTTTACGAGTTTGGTGCGCGCACATGACAGTTGATGGATTAAGCGGTAAAATTTGGCAGGTAGTAGCATTGTTGTTAAGCGTTAGATTTTGGAATCATGTCTGGAACTGCAGAAAAACGTAAGCATGTGGTATTATCCATACAGAGTAAAATTAAAATTATAGAAGGGTTTCAGTGCTGGAAAACAATTGCAAAACTTGCAGATGAGTATGATGTCAGAAACACTACGGTACCAGACATCTAAAAAATTGTGAAAAAATTCTTCAATATTATTCAACAGCAGACAGTTCAAGTGGCTTGGATAAATACAAGGTAATGAAAGAATCTACTTTCCGCAGCCTGGACTCCAGTTTATTGGAAAGGGTCAACAGAAGAGGGCAGAGGGTGTGTCGATTAACGATGTAATTGTATCGTAACATGCCCAAATTTTTCATAAAAAACTTGGTCTGACAAGAATTTGTAGCATCAAGAGACTGATTAACAAGATTCAAAACACGTCATGAAATAAGAGAATTGACTCTGGATGGGGAAAGTTGAGTTGTGATAATGAAGGTGCAAACTTATTCAAAAAAGAATTCTAGCAAATTATTGATACACATGTTTTTCACCAGATCAAGTTTATAACGTCGATGTAAGTGGTTTGAATTGGAAGCGCCTACCTAGTAAAACACTTGCATCCTCGACTGAAAAATCAGCACCCAATCACAGGCCTAGCAAGGAGCGCATTACGATTATGTGTTGCGCAAATGCTAGTGGTGAACATAAACTGAAATTGTTGTGTGAGGTAAAGCGAAAAATCCACAACCATTTAAAGTCACAGAAATGCAGCATTTTCCCATTCATTACTATCACAACAAATCCACTTGGATGACTAAAGAAATATTTAAATTGTGGTTTCATTCAAAATTTGTGCCTCGAGTTAGACTTTTTTAAATCAAAGGGTTTGCCCATAAATGCAGTGCCTTTTTTTAAGGATTCTCGATCACATCCACATGAAAGTGAGCCGACATCGGCAGATGGCAACATTTTTGTCTCCTATTTACCGCCAATTGTAACCAAACTTATTCAGCCGATGGACCCAGGCATGATCGTAACACTGAATAGGCATTTTAGAAGAGAACTTTTAAGTTTGCTTCTTGAAGAAGACGTTGCAATGGTTGACTTCTGAAAAAACATGAAACTAAAAGAGGCAGTTTAACTTGTTGTGAAGGCATGGGTAGTGATCACAAAACTAAACATAATTTGTTCATAAGAAAAACGTATGTGACACTGAAAATGCAGTTGATATTTTCCATGTTCTTGAAAATGAAGACAGTGAAACTGAGCTTTTTCCAGACACCATTCGCGCAGCTCTTCAAAATAATGTAAAGTTTGCCAGTGTCGATGAAGAGAACATTCAAGGATGGTTGAATACGAACCTTCAACTTCGAGCGTCACTAAGTGAAAATTGACAACGACATTGTACAGTCTAACGTGTCTCAGAGTACCACAGACGAGAGCTGTAGTGATGAAGGGGAAGAAATGATCCCCGCAAAAAATGTGACTCACCAAATGGCGTTGGAATCAATGGAAACACTGCTAGATTATTTAGAAAAAGATGATAATGAATTCACGGACATTCTCAACTTTGAGCAGAATAAGGTTAAATATAAAGCAACAAATAAATCAAAGCAAAAAAAAATTTACGAACTTTTTGAAAAAAAAATTAATAAAGCTGTGTAAAAGGTGACAACTGATATCGACATTCACCGTGGCAGCAGTAAACGCAGATAGACGGCACCACAGAATTTTTTTTTTTAAAGCAGTGTGAAACAATGATTTAGGACATATTGTAGTTTAATCACTGTACAGTATAAACTGTAGCGAGAAATAGTGTTATCACTTGACAATCTATCAACGCTTGTGGAGACAATCCCTCTCTGGCCAACACACGTCCTCGGCAGTGTAGGGTGGAGAGATAACGTGGTGCATCAGGCCGTGCTGTATTGCGACATCAGCAGTGGCCGACCACCTGGCTCACAGTGCGTTATATGCAAGTCACTACATCCTCGCAGTGTGGCTGCCACTGTATCTAACATGTGCCCCATTGCACACATTGTGTGTAATTTTTACAATATTTAAATTTTGTGAGAGACTTTATGAACGTATTAAAGATCTGTACTTTGCACAAAAATAGTAGTACTTAAGGTTAGGGGTTACATTTTTTTTTAAAAATTGCACATGGTGGTTTATGTAGGTTATTAAGGTGACTTGAAAACAGGATGAGTCGGGAGGAAAGGTACATGCTTTGAAGGGTGATAGTACTGGTGATTCTGAACAAAATGTTTCTAATAAACAAATGCCCATTTCTTAACCGTTTCAGAGAAACCAAATGAAAACAACAAGGAATGGGAAATGTGCAGGTGACAGTAAATCATGATACTGTTATCGTATGTTTTGTTTGATTGTGTACATTTCCTCACAAAACATGTTCAAACACTCCACCACCAATTTCAATGCATTTTGCTGCTCTGATACAGCTGCTGTGTTGCTGATCTGAGATCATTAGAACATTGCTTTACTTGAACACAAGCATGGTAACGGTTAAGAAAAGGGCACATGTTTATTAGAAACATTTTGTTAAGAATCACCAGTACTATCACCCATCAAAGCATATACCTTTCCCCCGACTCACACTGTATACAAACTTTTTGTTATCCGTGGACATCCTAGAATTAAATACCGCACAATTGAAGTTGGTGAATGCAGAAAAATTGAACACTATGGCAAGAACACTTCCACATGGTACCAAATATTAGCATATAATATGTAATGAATAGGTTCTAAGTAATGTGTGAACTACTTACAGGTATCTGGCTCATGGCAGCTCTATGCATTCTCTTGCATGGGGTTTCCATGTTGGATGGACAACAGCTCGAAAAATGGTTCTGAAGACATGCACAGCAATATAGGAAACGATAGGAAAAGAATATGTCACAGTGCCCAAGTGAGATGCAAAATGGCTGGATATCGCAAATGAATTAAGGAGACTGTAGAATTTTCCTAACTGTGTTGGAGCCATCGATGGAAAACACATTGCAATAACTGCTTCTGCTGGCTGTGGGAGTGAATATTTTAATTTTAAAGGTGAACTGGTGCTTTGCCCTCAGTATGTACTGGGGCGCTCTTTAAACTTTTTGAATCCAAATGATTGGTTCTGCCGTGTTATGGAATAGGACTCTGTCCTTGGGAGCGTGCGTGGATGCTTTGCCGCTCATCGGAACACTTAAGCTCTCTTCGGCTCCCTCCCCACTCCTTCCCCCTTCCCCGTTGCCTAGGCCGGCCGCCTAGCTCTCGAGCAGCAGGCAGTTGGATCCTGGTCGCTCGCCTGTGCACTGTTCTTCCGTTTGCGCTCGTCGGGCCTGTCAGCTGTCCTTCGATAATGTTGGTGAGTTTGTACTTTGATGGGGTTCGTTAAAGTTTGTGCTTGGGCCTTCTGCCGCGCGTTTTCTCTGTAAGTGTAGCTACGTATCAGGAGCCGACAGGGTGCCAACGGGGCGCCGAAGAGTTATTTATACTATTTAACCTATATGCGCATTAGCCTTTTTGATTGCTTCGGTTTTTTCAAATGGCCCTTCAGGCACATTTTATATGGAGTATTTGTTATTTGTTAAAAGGAAAACCAAATTGTATAACCGTCTGAATTAAATAAAACCCTGTTGTGTAACTTTGAATTTCCGCTTGTATTTCTCTTAAATGCTAGAATGTTGTTCCACTCGGTATTCGAACCCGTTGTTTTGCGTACCCTGATGGTACAAAGGATTCCACAGTATTGTCCTGATGGCATCTTGTAATGTAAGATACAAGTTCAGATGGGTAAATGTGGGAGCTTTTGGTACGCTGTGTACAAGCTTCTTATCAAACATTCATTACTGTACTATACACTATAAATTAATGGAAAACTGTGCATGTTTGTACATGTTCAACAAGTGACGGTGGTATCTTCACGGAATCATCATTCGGCAAATCCCTAATGAAGGATGACCTATGTCTGCCAGTTACACTTCTGCCAAGAACCACTGATGTAGCATCATGCTGGTTTGTGGTAGATGAAGCATTTTCTCTGAAGGAACAGATAATGCGACCAATCCCAGGACTCTTACCTTGATGATACAACAAGAATTTTCAATCATCACTTGTCTCATGCTCGTTGCGTAGTTGAAAAATGTTTTGGTGTCTTTGTTGATCTCTGGCAAATTTTTCAGGGCAGGCTTTCAGGTCAGCCAAAGACAGTGGAGAAATATGTGCTTGCTGCATTAGTTCTCCACAATTTCCTCATGTCTACCAATCAAGCTGTGGCCTCAAAGTACTGCTCTGAAAGGTTTGTTGATCAGGACAAAGATGGGGTTGTAGTACCTGGTGAATGGAGACGGCTGGTTGGGGGAGTACCAAGTGACAACATTGGCCGTATTGGATCCAACAATCCTTAGTGGGTTTGCAAATGTACAAAATCAATATCCGGTAAGATTTTGTATGATTCAAGCATAGGAGTAGTGTCAATTCCTTCATTATTAAATGGAGAATCAATTTGTCGACGATGCGAGCTTACCACTGGTGGCCGATTTGAGTTATACCGAAAAAATTGAATGGCCACCAATTTGATACACCCGACATTGGTTTATCCTGTTTATCTCTAAAATTACAATGTCTATGTAAAGTTACATGGAACAAGAAATATTCCTTAAAAAAATTTTACAAAAAAAAAGTTTATGCCGTTTTTTGTAACAAAATATTATTTTAGGAGCTATTACATAGAATAGATCTCCATATGGTAGAAAAATTTGTTTACACGGAAGAAATGTTACGGGGTTTTTTTTGTCAGTTAGTTTGTTTTTGTGGTTTTTCGGTTTTTTCTTTTTTTTCCAGGGGTTTTTGCTTTTTTGTTTTTCTCTCGGACGTATAAACTTTTCAATGTCGTGTTGACCGAGGCGAGCGAATGACGTGATTGGAGAGTGTTGTGATGGCGGCTGCAAGCGGCGGACGTGTTTGAGAGTGGTTGCGGAGTTTCTGGTGTTCAAGGGTCAGCCCGGAGGAGGCTGGAGTGATGGACTTCGAGATGTGATGAGTATTAACCCTGGTGTTAGTTAGTTCATAAGGAGTTAGGCTAGTGTTGTATGTAGGAGTAGTCGTGTGTAGACGTTGACAGCGGGAGGATGTGACACGAATGGAACGACTGCGCTTGAAACTCCGGAGGTGTTTGCAGGTTAGTCTACAACCATGTTGAAGACTGTAGCACACCGTAACTGCGCGAGGAGAGGTGGCAGGCTTAAGATGTTACGAGCTCACACTTAAAATGTACTATCAGAAGGTGCGACAATGATATTTCTTTTCAAATTTCTTTAAAACTAAATTGCCTTAATTGTAACTTGTTGTTCAGTAACTAGTGACTGTCTCGTGCTTAACTTTTAATTTGTCTTCGGTTTGGTTAGTTTCGTTCAATGTAACTTATGTATACCATGGTCACCCTTAAGATTCGGTGTTGTCTGGTACAGATGAT
>PNEQ01112142.1:0-18549 GCA_003012365.1 Medauroidea extradentata
GTGTGTGTGTGTGTGTGTGTGTGTGTGTGTGTGTGTGTGTGTGTGTGTGTTTGTGTGTTTGTGTGTTTGTGTGTGTGTGTGTTTGTGTGTTTGTGTGTTTGTGTGTTTGTGTGTTTGTGTGTTTGTGTGTTTGTGTGTTTGTGTGTTTGTGTGTTTGTGTGTTTGTGTGTTTGTGTGTTTGTGTGTTTGTGTGTTTGTTTGTGTGTGTGTGTTTGTCGATAACACTTTGTTATAGGTAATGAGAGTGGGGAAAAACAAATTGTTTGGTAATATAGGCTATCCCATCAATTTTTTGTGAACACTTGACGGTAGATAGCAATCGTGTGCGTTCGTGGGGTACAGCATGCAGAACTTTCTCAGAAGAGATCTGTGATTAAAATTAAATCATTTCAACAGCTTTTACGGTAAATATTTATTTTCCTTCCTAAACCAGAGCATATATAAAATAAAATAACAAAATTTTGTTTCAAATTGGTTTTACCTCGCGATCTATACTTTTTCAATACAAAATTTAATTGGGGTATTAAAATTTACAAATTCAAATTTCTATATTTTCATAATTAGCTGAAAATCTTGTGCGTTGTATTTTAAATATAAAATTAGTGTTTTGAAGAAAACTGTGCAACAGTTCTTCTACATCTGCATTAGTTTAGGTTTAAAAAAGTAATTACTTTAAAAGCAGTAGGGATGATTGTTTATGGCCATAAACGCTGACTTCTGCACAAAGTTTATAATGCGGTATATATCATTGCCTTCCAAATGTATCTATCAATAAAACTCAAAGAAACATTATTCGGAATAAAAAAAATGTTAACTGAAATTTATACATTTAGAATACAAGGGGAATAAACTAACGTTAAAAATAAAATAATATTTGCCTGATTTTTGGAACTCTCCTCGAAATAACAAATATAATGTGTACTACCTGGTATAAATTCCTGTAAACATATCTTAAGCGTCTTTTTTTTTAAACATTATCGGTCAACTGTTACATACTTTTACATTTCTGTGAAGTAATGCTTTTAAAGGCTCTAGTAAAATATGTATCATATTTCAGAAAATATTATCACTAAGAGTATTTTTTTTTTGTACTCGTCTATTGACTTCCAGAAAACTGAACATTTCATAGAAGGATTCAAAAGCCAATTAATGTTCCACGCTCTCATTAACACTTTCCGGCGGAATTAAATATTGAAACATATTACTGGCAATGCTTATTGAAGAAATGCGGAGTTTATATATTTCATCGTGTTGAAATCGTATTGATACAATATACTTCTCAGCTTACATACTGCAGTCAGCAAAACTTGGTGCTGTTATAAAGGGGGAACAAAAATTTAATACAATTTTTTTTGTGTTTTTTAAAGTAATCATAGCATTGACCCTAGTATTTTAAACGATTCTATTTATTAAGCAAACATTATAAAATTTTTTGTGTGTTTCGTATAGGTTTTTTTGTTATTTTTTTGTATTTTGTCACTTAACACAAATTTGATCAACAAAACATGAGCAATGGCGAATGTCCAAAAAGCCAATATATTCTAATCGTAAACTCCCGTTGCAACAAACATTTACATTCTCACAACAAAATTGATTTTGAAACTTTTGACAAACTGTGAAATAATTTTGTATTGTGTGACTGTTCTTAACTTATACGAATATTTATAAAGAATCAAACTCACAGTGGGATTACAGATAAACTTGAATTCTAAAGCAGGAACATATAGATGTACCATTACTGGTGCCGACTGATTTATTACGTTATGGTGGAATTCAGTGATACTTCCATAGCACTCAATAGGCCTGTACTTTTCTATACTTACACTTACAAAATTTTGCAGCTTTATGCAAAAACCTATATAAATTATCGTAGATGCACACAAAGTAGTTTGTCAAAGTCTAGTTACTAATATCGAACTCCAGTGCCAACACTTAATGCGTGTGCGCAGTTTCCTCAGTAAATATTTGTTTAGTAAAGTTTATTTACATTCCTTATCTGCAATCTCACAGACAGCATATCAATGACTTATTATCCTCAAGCTTGTTTCTATTAGCATGTTCTATGTGCACTGATAGTGTTTGATGCATTATGACATGTTCTAGGTCAAAGATAATGCTTCCAAACTGGAGTGTTTGATCGCGGAAAACAAAATACTCAAGGATCAGGTGAGTAAATGTATTTTGTTCCTAGCCACCATCAACGTATAACGTCTGTGTACCAGAAGGATAATTAAAAAATTAATTGATAATTTAAACTTATCCTTGTCCCGATTATTTAAATCTAGTCAAATTTAAAAACAAATAATAAATCTTACAGTTTTTAAAGAAATTTTGTACCTAAAATTTTAAAAACCGATGTTTGCTGAAACTTTGTTTAGAATGTGTTACCACAGTAATATGCATTGGAATGTATGCGAGCAAGAATGATAAAAATAAACTATCAGTGTTAGTATGTGAGTGTACTGTGTACTTGGGTGGAATGCAACAATACCAATAACTTCGGAACAACACTATCAATAATAACCAGCTGATAATGTGCATGTCCTTTAATGGTCATTCGGATTTAAGAGACCTATAGTGCTGTGATGACTGAACATATTTTAAATACCTATCGTAACTCTGGATAGCACATGAAACAATTTTTTCGTTCAAGCTGTTACTTGTCTGTCTTTACATTCCTACCAATGTTTGAACATATATATTATGTGCCAAACGTACTATTTATTATTGTTAATTATGAGAATATTTATTAATTATTGATTCGTTTTCCATTGTTTAGGTTAACAATTTCTGATCTATAAATACCATATGTTCTTGGAAATTGAAATTTCCGCAATTACACTTTAACTCTAATGCTTGAAAACTTTCCAGATAAAACTGTACGACTTTGTTCTGCCTCAACGAGAACTCAGGTTAAAACAATCGATTAGGTAAGTTGGAAAGCTCTGGACCACTGAGTCGGTTACGTTAAGTCATATCAACAGTAGTAAGATTATCACTACAAGGTATTACTTTCGCATATTACGGTAGACAATAGGATATTTACGAATATTGCCAAATATATATATTTATAGCATCCTTAAGTCATTGGCAACAAGTACCAAACTTGAAATTATTGCCAGATGTAGAGCACTATACTTTACCTGACATGGTGGCGGCTTACCATAGCGGGTATTCAGTCTTTCACTCTAAAATGTCAATAAAATTACAAAACTCCCGATGTTCTTCTTAAAAAAAAAACACAGTTCCTAACACTTATCAGCTTCGTAGTACTACAAACCATGCCTCTGTTCCTTATGATGGTGTTTTTTTTTAAAGCGATCGAAATCTTCTTAAGTAATATTGCGGGCTATTGACTCGTCGGTTGCAGTTTCTGTAGACTTAGTAAAAAAAAGTCAACTTTAGTGGGTGGGTTTTCGTTATGCAGGTGTGAAGAGTGTGGCCATTCTGGCGTGTGCGATAGTCTAAAGTAGTTGTGCTGTGGTGGCTGTATATAATATTGTGCTGGCAGGACATAGCGCCCAGACTGCTTGCAGACGAGTTAAACATGCTGAAGTAGCGAGGAGCCAATGTTGTAATGGTACTTTATAATTTTAGCCCTAGTTTATTATTAAATGATTTAATTATCGAGTTAATATTTTCGAGTTGCCCACTACCCTCTTCACAAGTGTGAAGTTGTATATGTTGGTATTTGGTTTGTGTGTTTAATGCAAATGAGGTTTGCATTCTCCAAGCTGCGAGGTTTACTCCAACCTCCGTGGTTTATGCCTCCTTGACATCTCGGTTCCATAATATAGTATTAGCATTATTTATCCTGCGACACAGTCTGCTATGCATTAATGGATTAAGGTAGGGATTTGTGCTGGCATTTTTTATTTAGCACACTGATATGCTTAGCTCTCTTTCTCCCTATAAATTCAAACCATGACGACCGATCACAGCAGATTCTATGGAGGACTGGATATTTTATCTGCCGCCGACCTAACTTGCAAGAACACATGAGGAGAGTATTTAGTATAGACAAACTGTAATAAGTTAGCCATTTAAAACAAGGCATACTTGTGATCAGTTAATTAGCTTTTACAGTAAGTTGCAATCGTAAGACAACAGCTTCTGTTTGACTGATAAATTGTCCCAGTAATTGTGTAATCAACCAATTCTAGTTTGTCATGATATACGTCGGAGACCATTATCATATTACCATATTTATATGCATGTCAAATTTAGATTGTGCTGAAGAATAACCATCCTGTTGAATCACATAAAAAACCTTTTTAACATATTTTTAAATCGAAAGTCATGGGTGAAAGACTCTTGGGCCTACCTAACATAATTGAGCTTTACCAAGTAGAATTTAAATTTTATTTATTCTTCCAACACATTTTTTAACCTATGTGATCAGTAGAGTATGATGTACATGAATAGCATAACATTAAATTTTGTTCAAAGCTATTTCGGTATTTTAAGTAAGGATGTGGTGTCATTAATACATGTTGAAATGTATTGGTTTGCGGACGTACGCCATTGTACATGTCTTGCTGATAAAACCTGTGTTGAATGACAAAGAACGAAGAACTAACAAAAATATATGTGACACACACAAAAATAGAAAAAAAAAAGCCAGAGGAATTCTGTCAATTTTTCAGTTTTTAAAAATAGTTATTTTAGACAGCAAAGAATTCTATCTCTAGAATTCTTTGCTGTCTAAAATAACAATTATAATAAAAAAACTAAAAAAATTAACAGAAATCCTTTGGAATTGCTCTTTTTTTGTTTTTTTTTTATATATTTTTTTTTTGTTCGTTTTTCGGTCTTTGTCATTCAACACAGGTTTTATAACAAAAAATGAGTAATGACGTATGTTCACAAACCAATAAATTCAAATTGTAAACTCCCATTGCAACAGACTTTTAAAAATCTCTAATAGATTTGCAGGGAATGCACCTGTTACTTCATCAACGTAATGCATTTTCTTCCTAAAATACATTTCCAAACTCGTTATGATATTTCTTGGGTATCTTGTTTTCTTTTTTATGCATAATGTCATTGTGTCCATAACACGTCTCATATCTTGTTTTACTATGTTACGGTATAGACACATAACACTATAATGTGAACTGTGTCAACTGAAGACTACACTTCCCTTTCATTGATGCTTCTGAAGACAATATTACTATAATATAATATCTTATCCAGTCTGGAGCAGAAACTGATGATATCAACTATCATAATACTCCAGTAGACTTAACGTGGCAGGGCTGATACAACAAGTGACGGACCTAACCCAATAACATATTGTTGAGAATATTTAAACACACATGTGGACCGTAATATAACTTGCTAATATATTTAATTAACAACTATCACAAGTTGAATGACAGAATTCTCAGAAGAGAAGGATAAGTATATACTGTAACGTATATAATAAATATAAAAATAAATGTGTCCGTATTTATTGACTTTTAGAACTAAAAATATGTGTGTGATGTATACAAAATGTGCATTCAAGGACAGCAGAAATTATAAGACTTATTTTCATATACGCAAGTAATTTTTAGTTTAAAAACTTAATATATTCTGTGAAGGTAGTCCTGCTACAATTGTCACATTTGTTTTCTGTTAGATGCATCATCACGCTGATATTTCCGTCCTTAGTATGTAGTTTTCCAATACAAATTGGGTAAATGTTTATATTGACGTTATTAAAGCAAAGTTTTGTAACTATGAAAATTCATCGACACTATGTTGCTATCTAAATAAAGTTTAAGCTTACATATAAACGTTCGTTGCCGAAATTGAGGAAATTTACTAAGGAATTTTTATCAACATGTAACAGTTAATGCTGAATTATAAGACCACCAAATATTTGTAGGATAGTGTGATACATGTTGTATGTTTTAAGTAATGCTTATTGTGATAATTTGGGTGGGAATGAAAAGCAACCTACTGAAATTTTTTAAACTGTTTCAAATGTCTTTCATGTAAGAATAAGCCATTTAAGTAATATATGCATAAACTTTGATAAATTGATTAAAATATTCTATTGAACCTTGCAAAATGCAAAAGAAGACAATATCCGGAAAATGGGCATAAAACCAGGTCATTAATAAACTTTTTCGATTGTAAGAATCAAATATTGGGTGTCAACAAAATTTCCACTATAAATATTTAGTGTGAAAAGGTACGCTTAGATTAATATCTGTATAAAGCAAAGCACAAGAGCTTTGAGGAATAAATGTATGTAATTAGAAGTTATTAATTGTAGAAAAAATAAAAACATTGTTTTAATAACAATAAAACTTGAAAATTAGGATCACTTGTTCCAGCACTTTACTGGCAAAACTGTTGTTTCTGCCTTATTTATAAGTAGAAAATCTCACGGGGCTGGGTTTCTGTACACATTTACTGCAGACATACCTATCATGACAATAAAGTAAACTATATGAAACAATCTTTAAAAAATCATACAAACTGAGACATGATTTAACAAAATTAAAATTGACGAAGTTTTTACAACAATAAAATTAATAATAATTCAAATATAACGTCTACAAATACTATGATTTGTAAAAAAATATTTATTTATACTGTCTTAACAAATGTTGCTTAAGCTCTTACAAATAAAAATATTCAGAATTCAAACCTGCTGTTTTCCACGAATATGTGATTGGTACTGCTAGAAATAATTACTAATTAACGTTAATAAGTTTATTTATAATGCATTAATTTTTCTTTACGGGTACAACTTCGTTATTTAAATGATTATGATTGGTTTAACTATTTCAGTTAATTTTGTAGTAATCGTGTGAGTATGGTCAACAACGTAAAGACAAATTTTCTTCTGATATATTTGATTTTTTAAATGTTGTAGGACAAAAATTTTTTTATGAACACAGCACGTTAACCTCTTTACACGTTCTCTGTAAACACTTCAGCACCATCTGACCAACAGGTTTATATGAACACAATTTTTCAGACAAACCAGCAGGCTACTGTGATTACTGCAACAACTAGTCAAATGGCTTCCGTGGATGCTACAACTTCAACTACAGAACAAGACCGTGTAAGGAAGCTGGTAAGTGAAACACACAATTTAGGTAAAGTGTCTTGTATACATACAATATAACAATAATACAAGTACATTGAGGACTAAGGGGTATTTACACTAAAACATTGTTAACCAAAATATCAATAGAATTGAAACTAAAGCTGAACTAAGTGTGAGAGTTGAGGTTCTGCTGTGATGGTTAATGGTCGTATTATTTGAACATAACACACACATCAAACTCAGTGACACATAGTTGCAGTTGGAGAAGTAGTAATCGAAATACGACAGAAATTCTTTAAAAATTCATGTCATGCTTTCTTAGAAAATGTAAGACCAACAACAATAAACACTTCTTAAATCGAACCTTGTCTAACGGCCTGTCTAAATGCAAAATATATTTACAATCTGAAAATTAGTTTTCAAAATGTGACAAAGTATTTATGTATTCATATCGTGCTATCTTGCAATATCAGGGACCGATATCGAAATACCCAACTTAAATAAAAGTTCACATGATAACAACTAAAATTTACATTTAGTTAAATTCTGTACATCATTTTCGAAATAGGTTTTTTAATGTTGTACTCTCTTAAACGTTTCTTACCTATGCATTTAAGCGAACGGAAATCAAACATTTAATAAAATTTATACAGTATTGTTAAAACAGATACAGACCTGCTCGAAATATGACACAGATCTTTATTAATTTGCGTAGAGGTATCTTACATAATTATGATGTACAAAATATTTTTCTCCATTCAGTAGGTAGATGAAAAAATAGTATTTTGGATTATTAGTTTCGAAACGGTAAAATAATTTAAAGGTTTTGACACTGAGCTAAACATTTTAAATAGACAAATAGACGTCACTTTGACAATAAGCTCCGAATATGAAATAAAAGGCTCGTCAAAATAAAAATTTGCATGTTACACCTTTAAGAATAACAATAAAACACATTCACATACCTAACAAAAATTCACAGCGAATAACGACGTTATAGGCTACAATTTATCCTTTGTAAAAAAATAGTATTTAAATTGAATATCGTGAAACTTAAAATTAAAGGTTTTCTAAATCCAAGATATTTTAAAATGTACAATTTTCTGTTTCGTGGATTTATATAACTAACCGTGATGCTTTCTACGTCGTTATTCACTGTGAAGTTTACAGTTCTGTATCTGTTTGTTTCCTTTAGTGTCTTGCCAATTTTGACTTTGCAGAGCCATTATGCAAAACAATATGAAAGGTCGAACATTTTCATAACAGGAAAAAAATAAGCCCGCACATATATAAAAATAACAATGACAATGAAAATTGCTGCATACCGAGCTTGTAACAAACTACTTGTGAACATTACACAGGTTGCATAGCATATATTAATAAAATTTTTAAAAGACTACAAAATCAACATAAACAAGAACCAGTACATCATCAAACTTTTTCGTCCCTATCAAACTTTTATACGTAAATCTCTGTGAATGTTTTGACTAAAATGCACGGTAAACACATTTCGAAAAATTACAATTATTCATTTACTAATATTATTAATGTTAAATTGCGGATTTAACAAAATCAGACAATTATTTTTAACAGTGATATTCATGTACCGTTTTCACGTAAAAGTTGTCTTTAATACAAATTAGTTTCGTAGTTAATTCCACAAAAGTATTGTTAAGCAGTATTTATAGATACTTAACGCCTTCCCCTAATATTTTTTTTAAACTTTAGGCTATTGGTGGATTAAGATGTTGTCAACATATTTTGTCGGCAGGAAATACTTTAGAGAGAGAATGAGTATGCAATATAGTAATATGTAGCTGTTCACTTCGAAACGAGAGAAAAAGCATTTTAATCTACACAATTTAATTCTGACAGTTGCAGCCCAGAAGATCTTGTACGGTCTGTTTGTACAAAATGACAGTTCGTTATAACAATTTTCGGATGTGCGAAGTGTATTTGGACGCATATTCGCCTGAAATCGCTGGAAACATCTATTCATTAGACATAATTCAGTTCTATATTTTTCCAAAACAATTTGTATCATAAATGTATGTCAAACATTGTTGCATTCAGTAAATATATCTAGGATCGTGGTGTATTTTTAAATAAATGACATAAAAATTAAAATATTGTAATAGAAATGTCCACCAGCATGAAAGAGTAATCCAAGGGTGTTAGTTCTTTAGAACCTATTTCGGATGTATTTGGCAATAATACACAGAGTAGCAAGTCAGTTCTTGTATGCTCGTCGTTGTCGACATACTGAGCCATGAGAACAACAGCACTTGTTATATTTGCGTGGAGATTGGGTCGACTCCTTCCATAGGTTCTGTCTGTGTGTTAATTAATGTGACCGTGACTGAGACGTTTAGCCCAATAAATAAAATAATATAAAATATTCATCGCCTCTAAGTAAAGTGAGCTCAACTGGCGTCAGAATTCGCGTTGAGGACTCCTCTGACACATTGTGAAAGTTGTCAGTCTGTAATGGAGGCGTAATGGCAATATGCGTATGTGTGTATTACAGGTGAAGGAATACAACTCGTCTGGGAACTGGGGTGATCTAAAGAAAGGATTGTTGTTGGTGTTGGAAAAGAAGAGCAAGGCCTACACGCAGCTTAATAGCTGCAGAGGGTCGCTGTACGATGTCGGCTACTATGGCCAACTGGAACTGGCCACGGTGCTACTAGACGCTGGGCTGGAGGTTAACAGTGCTGACAGAGATGGACGCACGATGCTGCACGGGAGCGCACGGTCAGGAAACATCATCTTGGCACAGACACTACTGGACCATGGAGCGGATGTGGATCTTCCCGACAACAATGGTGACACTGCCTTACTACATACTTTATCTCTATTTAACAGCCTGGGTATAGTGAAGCTGCTGGTGGAGCGAGGAGCCAACGTCAACTGCAGCAGCGACTCAGATTACACTAGCCTGCACTACGCCGCTCATAATAATAGATATGAGATAGTGCGGTACCTCGTGCAGGCCGGGGCGAACACTGCTGCCAAGGATAAGCACAAAAATACTCCTCTGGACATTGCACGACAGCGAAGATACAATGAAGTGGTGACTTTTTTGTCTGCGTACTCTCATTAGTCTCTCTCGTTTTGCCCGTTTCTCATTCTCTTTTTATATTCCCATTTCACTTCGTCAGCCCAAAGAATTGTGAAGAGTGTACTTGTGTTAGTATTTCCCTCAGCTGCAAATGTCCACGAACACTAACTTGTTTCTGTAATCTCATTATATAGTGTAAATAATTATTGCAAATATAGACACGGTATATATCATACTCGTTCGAATAAAAAATATATCGGTGTGGCTTTCAAATTTCGACAAACACATTTTGCATTGTTATTTTCTCTAAAAAAATAAACGGCATGGTAAGAAATGTAAAACATTTTCGAAGGCAAATGCTTGTGGAGGGAGGGGTAATTCGAATTCCAACCAAAAGCGTAGATAAATGTATGTAACTCGTAAATTCATTACCGTTAATTTTTCTGATGCATTTCAACAACATTTCAGTAACATTAACACTTCTTATTTATGGGCCTTTTTTTGTTTCGCGGTTAATGATATCATTCGTTTCCGTCTCGAATTAGTATATTTTGCAGCACACAATTGTTGTAAAGAAACTAAAAATACAACATTGAATATAATGCATCAATTGTAAAAAATACTGTTAATCGTTACCTAGGCAATATATTTCGTCTAATAGTGGTAATTATATTTGTATTATGCTGCGTAACATAATAACGCAATAGTCTTCATTGCTGTTATCTGCTAGAAAACCTGATGTAAAAATTTATACATGTAATAAGTTCCAGCTAAGCTTAATTTTTATTATTTATTTTTTTTTAATAAATGGTTCCGTCAAAATTCTTAAATAGGTGTGTTGTAACAAGAATGAAAACAAAATGACTTTTAGTAGCCTACTTAAACTTCCTTAACATTGCACTATAAATGCTCTTGTTTATTACTATTTATTTCTCAGCACATTGTACATCCTTGTGTCAATATTAGACCTACTTTAAGTAAGCTGGTGTAACGTCTGTAACCTATTTTTACAATTGAACACAATAAAACATGGGAAAAAGACATTGTATGCTGACATAAATCAGCTAACTATTTACCATGCAAGCGATGGTCATACACTATGAAATGATACATACCTTTCAACAAAGTTATTGGTTTGTATATATACACACTTACACAAATGTATATTTATTTACTTATTGCAGAACTCTGTAATAACATTTTTTCAAACGACTAGTGAGAAAAAGTGAAATATGCAGGAAATAGTTATAAGCTGATATCAATAGTTTCGTACATCAATAAGTGGTATTATACACAAGTAACTTTCACTTTCGCCGTTTGCGTAGTTAATCAGCCTATAATTATATTATTTTGATTGTAGTTAATATGTCGTTAGAGGGACAAATAATAAATACATTGCGAGTACAATAGATACTTCACCACTTGTCTTCCGTCAGTTCGTTATCATCTTCAGGATCACAGTTACATTAATAACATCGCCCAAACACAAACGGGTTTGATATATTTAGTTTTCTCCATAGATTTATTTCCTCTACTTAGATTTTGCTTGGGTTGAGATTATTGCCCGAGCCAAATTTGATGCTATATGCAGGAAATGAAAGCACAATGATTTACAGGAAAAATTGTGTTATGCGAAGCAAAATGTTGTATGCGAGAAATTACTGCATGGATAAATGTTAAAACGGGGATCTGCTCTTTCTCTCTCTCCTCTCTTTCTCTCTCTCTCTCTCATGAATTTGTTGCGAAAATATTATACTTTCGACTGGAAGATGAGTGTCATTGTATTGTTCCACCCATCTTATTGCCATCATACAGCTGGATGTCTTGGCCTCACAGCCAACTTTTCTGCGAAGGCCAGACGTGATGTAATATATATGTTATATCGCGAAATTGAGTATCATTATTATAACAAACTTAGCTTGCCAGCAGTTGTTTAATTTTTTGCCGATTTTAAAAAATAGCTTACTTGTATTCACGTCAGGTATTTATGTTGTTGCCTTATTTAAGTTACCAGAAAACTTACAATCCATGTTACGTTCAGCACAGCAGGAACATTAGGAAGTTAAGAAACGTGTTTGAAAGGCGTATCTTCTGGCTGCACGATATAAAGGTTTAAGGTGAAGTTGTTGAAAAAACATCAGGCGCCAGGGAAAAGTATGCAGAAAAATTTAAAAACAGTGCAGGGTTTTGTCAGTGTGTTAGGACTGCCTTATAATGAAGCATATTTTTGGAAGTTATGTTCTTTAACATGCTTCTACAATATAAACGTTATTTTACGTTTGTGACAAAGCCGACTTCGATCGATCAACTGTTGGAGTCTGTTAGGCACGTAGAAAAATCAATACTTGACAGTAAAAGTGCTCGTTCAAGGAAAGGAGCTAAAGAGCGGGAAAAAAACCGATGTGATCAGCATGGGAGGGCGGTTATGTGCGGTAAGGTAAATAATGTGGAAACTAATGGTTTCTTCTGGAAATGAAATGATAAAGTGCAGACAAAAGAAACGAAACAGCAAGTTTTTGTGGGGGAAGGTGTTAAAAATACAAGTGTTGATAATAGCTGAACAGTACGCCCGCCTTTTTCTTCAAAAGAGGCAATTTTTTTGTAAACAAAAGATTCGTACGTGTAAAGTTTTCCCGGTAATGATAAACACTGATGGTGTTTTTAATGTTAATAATTTCCAGTTTGAGCATAAACATGGGTAACGTATATCCCTGTTTATATACCAACAAGGTAAAAGTATCAACGTTGGTTGATTCCGGGGCTTCTTGTTCATTTATTAGTCAAGCATTTTGCAACTTCTTGTTTAAAATGTGCGTAACACTGGGAAAGGATGAGAATGTTAGTTTTTTACTGGCAAATGGTGGATTTATTTATTCAAGATCTGTAGCCAGGTTTAAGATTAAAATCGGAAAAACAAATTTTTCGAGTGTTACCAGGGCTTAACCATGACATGATTATTGGTGTAGAATTCTTACAACTGATACGTGCTTAAATAAATTTTCATTAGAAACAAATCGCGTTTGCTTTTTGTTCTGGCCAGCCGTGTCAGTTAATGAGATTGCTTTAACTATTGCGTCATTCAAGCGCACGATTTGACGGAGAACCAGGTCGAACAACTGAAGAAGTTCAAGGTAGAATATTTAGACGTCATGCCTGGTTTGGGACATTATACTCAGTCCTCTATCGTTACGTCTTTAAGATTATGATGTTGTCTCATCAGTCGAATATCGGGTTTCTCCTCCAAAAATACGAAAATTTTTTTAATAAATTCAGGAAATGAAAAATTAGGATTTTTTAGTGTGTTCAAATTAGTAATTATTCTAGTCTCGCATTTTTCTTGCCTAAGAAAACTCCAGGTCAGTACCGCGTAATTTGTGATTATATAGCAGTGAACAGGAAAATATATATTGATCCATACCCGTTGCTTACCACAGAATCAGTATTCAAACATACAGGAAAAGTGAAATATCTTTTCTATTTTTGACATTACCTGAGCATTTTTGCAATGTGATTTACACCTTGAGTCTCGAGACAAAACAGCTTTTGTAATACCATGGGGGCAGAGCCAATGGAAACGACTGCCCATTGGGGTAAATTGTTGTCAAGCCATGTCTTGTAGGGTACTATGAAAGTATCAGTACGATTTTTGTTTACATATATACTGATAATATTTGTGTTTGCAGTAATAATTACGAAGAACATTTACAGCATTAAAATTTATCTTAGATTTGTTATGTGAGGCAAGATTGACTAAAAATCAGGATAAGTTTATGTGGGCACAGCAACACATGAGTTATTAGGTTTTGTATTGTCTGATTGAAAACTCGTAATGGACTCGGAGAAAATCTGAGCCGTGGTGAATTTTCCAAACCGAAATGTTTAAAGGGAGTCATACAATATTTAGGTATGGTAGGTTTATACTCCTAAGTTTATTGTACAATTTGCTGATATAGCAGAGCATCTAAATAGACTGAAAATGAATGAGATTGATTTTATGTGTTGTCTACAAGGAACGACTTTTCGTAAGTTAAAAAAAAAAATTCTCCCCCGGTTTTGCATTTGCCGGATTTCAACACCCCATTCACACTTAACGTTTATGCTAGCTCTCAGGCAATGAGTGCTGCATTTTGTCAGGAGGTTGACGTAGATTTAGCCCCGATTGCAAATGTTTCTAAATTACTTACACCCGCGGAACAAGTGTACACTTTTTATGAAAACGATGTATTGCTAGCCAAATATGGTATGGAAAAATTAAATAATATTTGGAAGTAGTTGAATTTACGCTTCATACATACAATCCGGTAATTAGTTGGGTGTTACAAACACTTAAAAAACCGCAAGTAGAAATGCTTGATGGTTAGTGCGATTGACGACGCGTAAGTATTATATTAAACATAGTCCAGAGAAAGAGAACTGTCTAGAAAACAGTTTATCGATGATGAATTTTTGTATCTAGTGAGCTAGTCTTGACCTTGGAGATCGATGGTTCAGAATTAAAGGGGAAAGAACAGGTCATAATGTTAAGTTTACCGCCTGGATATGTAGTATTGAATGATCAACAAGCTGATCTCGAGTGTCAGATAATTAAAGCAGACATTGTGTCAAAAGAGGTGACGTAGTATGAGGTGGTTTAAGGTTTTATAGGATATGTTGATCGAAAAACACAAATTTGATAATTTAGTTCCACAGATTTTGCGGCCAGCTATTCATAAACACTGCCACATCACTTATTTGGTGGTCCCTATGGGCAAGATAAAAATATAAATAAAATTAAGGCTGTGTTTTACTTGTCAAAATGGCAAAACAGAGAAACACTAGGGTTCGAGGTAAATACAGTACGACTAGTGCTAGTTGCCCATGGGAACGAGAAGTTTTGGGATTTGCCTAGATCCAAGGCCGGTTTGATATCTATTTTGTTTGCCGTAGACCAATTTAAGAAATTTATATATTTTTTCTACATAGGAGTTTGAAATTTGGAGAGATTTAATAGGCTTTGGGGAAAATTTATTTCCTATAATTGGGTCACCTGTGATTTTGGTAACTGATAATGCCGCATATTTTACAAGTGCTGAAATAAAAATCTTTGTTTTCTCTTGGGGAGCCAAGCTTGTTCAAACGACGCTGTATTATCCTAGAGCTAACCTATTTGAATAACATAATAACAAATTTGAAAGCTGCTTTACGCGCTTTTTAGACTGGAACACATCGTGAATGGGACAATGTATCGTATCAGCCTTGTCATTTAATAATGTTTATCATTATTTAATCAGAAACATTTAATCTCAGTTTTTCATAGGACGTACATAGTTTTATCCCCTAATGCAAGCTTGGGATTTTCAAGAGTTCTGTTGGAATTCTGTTGATGTAAAATTCTTGAATAATTTGGGCTGAAGCAGCCAGCAATATGTATAAATATCACCAAAATTTTGCTTCTTGGAATAATAATAAAACAGATGAATGTAATTTAAATAAGGCGATAAGTTCTAGTAGAAGCTTACTATTTGAGCTCTAAGGCAGCTCAGTTTACAGCTTTATGAGGTCCCAAATATATTGGGCCATTTATCATTACACATTTTTGTCGTCCGTAACTGTATTATTGGAAGATGAGAAATATATACATAAAATAAGTGAAGATCATGATTCTTAAACTAAACCCTTTAATGTATATGACAAAATATGTCTTGAGAGTCAAATATCCAGTTTCATGCTCATTTCATTTATCAGGTTTTCAACATAATTTAATTTTAAACTTTGTTGTAAAAAATGCTAACATTGTTGGGACGTCAGGAGTAGCTGGGAGTTAGAGAAAATACGTCTGACAAATAAAAAGCAGAGGAGGTGGTGCGGCTGAGTTAGCTGATCGATTTGAGTTTTTATATGCAGCCAGAAAGTTTTTATTGAACATGAGCTCATAAGATTTTCTCTTGTTTATTTGGCGATAGCAATTTCTGAATATGATGGTGTGGTCCATATATGACGTTTTCCACGGATGCGAAATGCTGAATATCCATTTGCTAAGATATCGGACGAAGAAGAAGCAAACGTCACATTCTGTTTTTCGCTAGGACTGGCCATTCTGACGCACATCCGGGGTTTGGGATGTTGTCCTCTACAAGATGCACCGTTTATTAAGGGACGTAGTATCAGACGCCTTGACCATGTCTCATGCTGGTCAACTGGTCCCGATTTTAACATGTCTCAGCGAAAATGCTGTATACCGTAAAATGGGGATACTTGCAACAGGTGGTGTAACTTGAAACACTTAAATATAAATAAATTTTCTGCTTGGTAAGACCGTAAATGAAAAATTAAGCAGCTAATAAATTCCCCACGAAAATGAAGCACATAACAGTAATTTTTATTTCGGTTGAAGTTTACTAGTTGTGGAATTTGGGTATCTATTTACTTGTTAGAAGTTACCCCACCTGTTGCAAGTATCTCCATTCTACGGTATATGTCGCCCGAAGCTTAAAATCTGCTAGATCGTCTAAAAATTACTAAGCTGGTTAAGAGGACTTTGCTGTGTTATCTTACCGGCAAAATTTCTCATCAATGATGGACCTGTTATTGGGCCAGTGTGCTTTGCCGCCTGTCTGACGGGCAGCGAGGCGAGGTTTCCTGCGCAGCCATCAGTAGGTTCGAGAATTAGCTGCAGTCTGGCTTCATGTAATTCGTCTGACGACTGTGAGAACAAGGCGGTTGCCAGGCATCCCTGCGAGTGACGTCGCAGTTCGCAGGCTATGGTTGGTTCCCAACTAGTTCTGTACCTGGTGGCACATTTATGGCAGAAGACGGAGCGTTTACAAACTTGTAACTTTAAGTAAAAAATGCATGTGCCAATTTAAAGAGTGTGAATTTATTCTATACTTTTAAAAATAAAACAAATTTGCACCCTTACCAAAGGTTAAAGTGTTTTGTTTGGGGAGGGCTAAAGGGAATGTACGGTTTTAAAAGCCGGCTCAAAACCCAGTTCGGGGAGATTAGGCTTTCTTCGTAAAATTTGTTTCTACGTAAAAGTTAAGTATGAATTAATTTAGCCCTTCAGGCAGAACAATTACGTACGAGGGCATAACACTAGAAAACATTGAATTAATGGTAGCACTGTTAGCTTTTTTTAAAATATGAAATCGGATATATAAAGTTTTGGTTCTTCAGGCAATATAATCATTTAAGTGCAAATGTGGAAATTTTAATGGCAAAAATATATTGCGGAAATTTGTCAAAATCACGTTTGTTGAAAAGTAGCACATCACTTTGTATTCATTGAGCTAAATGTATTTTTTTTTGTGAAAAAGTTGTTTTGGAAATATTAAAAAGATGTATTTTCTTAGAATTTTTTCTTTGTAAATATACTAATACTAGGTACTGTGCTCTACCTCGCACTGTCATCGCCAGAAAACCCTTTTCCTTTTAAATTATTGTATTTATTTAGTATTACTTTTGTGAACAATGGTTCTGATAGTACACTGTCCTTGTACCCACTGTTTGAAGAGGCTACGAGCACTCGAGGACAGGAGGAGAATGAATAGACTGGTCAGATTGTATTAAGTGATGGACGGGAAGGTGAACTTGGTGGTTTGGCCTGCAAGCTAAGTAATGGAACTTTTAGGGGAAAAGGAAACAACAGTGAGAAGATTCAGTGTGTTTGGAGGTGAAAGGAGAGAGGCAGACAGTCAATACTGGTGAGGATGAAGAGGGAGTGGAATACACTGTGGAAGGAGTTGGTGACAGTTAAGAGGGGAGGTGGAAGAGATTGGAGTAACTGCGCTGAGGGGGTGGGAATAAGTCTGCTCTTCACTGGGCGTGTGCCTAATAGCGAGTGGAATTTTTTCTTATTATCGTTATTATTGTAAGATTCTTAAGTGTGGTTGTTAACAAGCCTATAAGGTTTCAGGCTGTATTTGCCGACATGAAAATAGTCAATTTAATTACCAATCCTGGTATAGTAACTAAACTGTCTAAATCACTGTGCAGCAATTTGTGAAGTCGGTTAACTACTTGCTTTGTTAATTTTTGCCATTTTAATGTGACAGAGGTATATTTATTCCCGGCTAGCTTCAGTATCTCAGGTTGTTTTCTACCTCTAGCAGAAACATATCAATACATAAAGGAGAACTTAAGAATAAGATCGTGTAGTCCATGTTTACTACAACACTGCAGCAACAATTGTTTCTTTCTCAATAATAAAACACACATTTTTTTATCCATAGACAAATTAACCTTAGATGTTGAAATTCTTCACATTGTATCATTGTATTTAAAACCTGTAACGTGTCGAGCACGGTCTAAGAGGTAGAGGTCTTGACACTGCCTATGCTCTCCAGCAAGAGAAAGTGGTCCCTTCATGTCGCCGAGCGCTAGTAGTAATTTGGTGGACGATTTGTCTTGTTTACATCTCGCGTTTTAACATTTTTTGCAATTATTTACATAAAATAATGTA
>PNEQ01112143.1:0-24164 GCA_003012365.1 Medauroidea extradentata
TACCTACTACTGTCTGTCTGTATGGTTTGACAACACTACAGTATACATTTTTGTGGTGGTTCTGATTAGGCCTACCTCTGTAATGTTCATGTGATAGTTTCATTAGAAAAGCATTTACATTCCCACACAGCTCTGCGAACCTACAACGTACAGGCCCTGAAAGCAAGCTTAGGTTATTGTTAAGCACTAGTTGTATTATTTGGTGAATAAGTATGTAGTTTGACATTATACATTTACACAGTTTCTGAAAGAATGGGACAGTGCTCATACTTTGACTGTGTATGTTTTATCTTGCATGCATCTACGGTACACAACTTATTTTTGGGGCTTTATATCATTGAGCACATTGGCCAGAGTTGAAGGCATATTTCCACTTGAAAACCAAATTTATATCAACACTGAAGAAATCTACTACTGTGTACAGTTTTATAAAGCTTATACCTACCATTTTCATAACATATATATATCTTCATATTGTGTTAAATCAAACAATTTCAGAAATCTTGAGGTCAATATAAAAAAATTTGGAAAAAATAATACTATTAAAAATAAACTGCCAACCCTGTAGGCCTAACTTTTCCCATATAATACTTTCTTTAGTGACATTTACTTAAGGGCGCAGTCTACCGCAATTTTCATCATAATTTTATTTTTTAATTGTAGGACTACCAGATATTTTATTTCTCATTTTAGACACAAAATGTGGCCAAATTTTTTATCTCTCATAGTTTTCGCGTAATGGCTTGTTAAAGTCATATTTTGCATGTTTCCCTTTTAACAACTACACTAAAATCAACTGATATACCAAACTCAAAAAAATCACAGTGGATAAAGACATTACAGGCTACAATTACATGCTGATAAAATTAAAAAATAAAAATTATTTATATTTAAAAAAAATTACTGAATTTTTATTTTCAGTTTCAGCATTTTTTTAAATTCAAATAATTTTTATTCTTTATTTTTATGAGCACGACATTGTAACCTGCAATGTATTTATCCACTCTGATTTTTTTTAGTTTGGTATATCAGTTGGTTTTAGTGTAGTCGTTAAAACGGAAACATGCAAAATATGACTTTAACAAGCCATTACGCGAAAACTATGAGAGATAAAAAAATTTCATAAGAGCCAAATTTAGTCACATTTTGTGTCTAAAATAAGAAAAAAATATCTGGTACAAATAAAAATTTAAAAAATTGTAATGAAAATTGTAGTAGACTTAAATGTGTAATGTACTGTCAGACAACAACTTATTATGTACGGTGAAGATACACTACTAACACTATACCTATCAATGTGAAAATACAAATCTCAACCATAGCCTCCTGTAAATTTTTTAATACATCTGACTTCCAATAACAAGTTTAAGGTAGATGGGTGGAAGGAACAAGTTGCAGAATGACAGATAGGAAAACAGTGGTGAGTAGAGATGTATTCAGATGTGATGGGTAGGAGATAGAGGAAACCTCAGAAAAAATATATATTTATGGGCTGTGATGCAAATAATAATAATGTTTAACCTCGCAATTGGGCTACCGCCCGGTGGCAAGTGAACTCTGCTCTATCCCTACACTACAAACCCTCCAGACCTCTTCTTAACCTCCCAGCCCCCTTCACGGTCACCAACTCCTCCCGCAGGCCATTCCACTCCTGTACCGTTCTCACAAGCATTGTTTGTTTACCCCACTCAGTCCTTCTCCAAACCCTCTGAATCTTCTCACTATTGGTTCCTCTCCCCTTAAATGTTCCCTTACTCAACTTGCAGGCCAACCTTCCCCACCCACCCTCTCCATTCACCACCCTGTACATCCTGACCAGTCTTTCGATTTTTCTCCTATCTCTCAATGGTTTCCAGCCTGTTTCCTTCATCATCACTATGGGCCTAAAGTTCCTTTCCTCCTCCCCATCCTGTCCCTGCCTTTTCCATTTATTCATCACCCACCTCGCAGCCCTTCTCTGAAACTTCTCCAGCTCTTGCACCTCAACCTCCGCATATGGATCCCATTCCGTGGCATCATATTCCAACATGGGTCGAACCATTGTACAATAAGCCTTTTCCTTCACTTCACAACTAACTCCCTTCAACACCCTTCCCAGCAAGCCTAATGCTCTTCTTCCCTTCTTAACTACTCTCTCTACCTGCTTTGTCCACCTCAGATCGGCCTGCAGCATGACCCCTAAGTATTTATAATCTGTGGCATCCTCTATCTCCTGCCCATCCCAGGCTCATATAAGGGGGACAAAGCAAGTAGACAGAGTGCTTAAGAAGGGAAGAAGGGCTTAAGGACTGCTGGGAAGGATGTTGAAGTGAGTGAGCATTGAAGTGAAGGGAAAGACATAATGTTACAGACTGACATAGGTGAATAGGGCAGATAGAGCGGTGTCTAAAAGAAGTACTCTAGTGAATGCTGGGGAGGGTATTGAAGGGAGTTAATTGTGTAGTGGGGGAACAAAAACATATTTTTTATACAATATTACGGCCAATATTTGAGTATACAATTGCAGAGTGATGCTTGTAGATGGAATTGGACATGCGATAGCTGGAGAAGGTACAAACACAAGCAACAAAGTGGGAGAAAGATGAAAGGCAAGGGCAAGCAGGTAAGGACACAGGGAACTTTAAGCAATCAGTCATGTTGAAGGAACTGGGGTGAAACTCATTGACGGAAAGAAGTATGGGATAATTGGTCAGGATGTACAATGATGAGGCACAATCAGAGGATGAGTTAAAATTGCTACTTCTTAGTTTTATTTTTCTGTGTCATAATCCCAATCTGTTTATATAATTTATGTCTGATTCACCAAAAGACACAAGAGCCTAGCAAAACTCGACCCTAAAATAACAACAAATGCTTCGCCGTGAAAAACAAACGTATATGTATCCCAAAGGCAGTGCTAGAATCGCAGTTAGAAATAACCGTAAAATTTGAACATGCACTTTTAAGTGATGCATGCTACAATACACCATACAGCTGCCTAGCCGCCGTAAGACCGTAAGAGGGATAGTAACCTGTAATTTCTTACAGTGCAGTTACAGTTATTTCTATACTGCTACTTAACGATCAATGTAGCACAGGCTTAAAATGTAGCTTTGCAAAATACACTTATGACAAAGAAGTGTTGCTTAATATTCAAGATTCCTGTTAGCTTAATTCAATGATAAAAAATTGAAGCATGTGCTTGATCACCCTAACTGACCCTACATGTGTGGAAATAGCACAGTAAAGTAGTATGTATGGCTACAATGTATCATCCTACTCGCAACTGTCTGCAAGGAATATGTTTCAGTACAAATTCTACGAGACAAATATGTGTGTGTGTGTGTGAATAAATATATATAATTATATAAGCTATAGGTAGGTCTGTTGGGTTATGTTTATTTTATTTGAGGGGAGAGATGAACTTAGTTTTTGTCATTCGTGAGAAAAGTTGGTTGCATTTGTCTTCCGAAGCTGTATCCAATCCAACATAACATTTTAATATTTTAAGGCACGAGGTGAGTATTTTACTTGTACAGAAACCAACACAAGCATTGTTCTAAAAACGTAACATAAGTAAAACTAATCCTATGTTAATGTATATGACAACACTGTGCACACACAAGAAAAAAATTTCAGACTTTAACCTTTAATGTACATAAGCATGATCTGCGTGAACAAACTATTTCGACAAATATATCACAGCCGTGACAAATTCAAACGTATTATTAATTGAAGCAACCACTGACCGGGAAAACAAGGCATAAATTTACTACTTATCTCACACGAACCATTCCTAACCACAATTTTGCAACATGTGCCTCGATAGCAATAAATACGATAGCATCACTGAACTTAATCTATCTGCCACTTATTATCCTACACAATATATCTTTGCAAAATCGCTTATTCAACTAACACTGCCTCGACTCGTGCCTTAAACCCATGAAATAATCATTTTAAAATATAAATAATAATAGGCTATGTTCGTCTATTCCTCTCTTCGCTCGCACAAGCAAAAAACAAATAACAAATGCCTATCGAAAGTGTTTCCCTTACAATGCCTGAAAAATTAATATTACCAAATCCTGGTTACTTTCATTACCAACACACACAGTATAGAACTAGGCTTACCGATAGGCTGTCGGCTACGTAACTGCCAGCTAAATATTGTTGGTAAAACACTTTTGAAGATTTGACCGGAGGTTTGCTTAACTGGAAGCTACCAAACTGGAAGATTTAGTCGGAGGTGGTAAAACCGGGCCTAAAAGTTTCATTGTCTGGTAGGGAGCTATCTGTAACATACACATAATGTCTATGCACAGATATTGCTTAGAATTTTATTATGTCTTTGACATTCAGGTAATGTAAATATTTATATAGGTAATTGTGCTATGGTAGTAATATTTATCGGTGACTAGTGTTTATTTAAATTTTTATGTTTGTTAAATGAATGGTATATTTTCAGGAAAGGTTTAAATAATCATAAAATTTTGTAAAGGCTCTCACTAGGAAAAACATAATTTAATTTAAAAATCAGGTCAGTTGCAGACCACACATTAATCGATTTTTTACTAGTAGAAAGAATAACTTCCATTTTCACTGCACTTTTCAAATCAGAAATTTTGCCTTCACTTTGGAACCAACAAGAAAGATTTTTTTTTAAATATAGAACGTCGAAGGGAAGAAAATGGAAGAAAAATCTACGCAGAGGTCCGGCTACGAAGACTTTCTCGAGTAAGAATATGCCTTGAGACGATTTTTTTTGCCTTATAATTCCTTTTGAAGAGAATCTACGAGACCTGGCGCTGCATTTGTTCCCTTTTGGAAAGCAGCGGGGAAATTTTTTCTACGATTGAAGAGTAGAAGATATCCAGACCTTCTCGTTTCCGTCTTCCAGGAAATATGTTGGGTGAGTTCTAGCCTGGCATTACCTCTTACTGGCCAACTGGGAGAAGAATTTTACGACGTGGGGTATCACGTTTCCCTTGATACCAATTTCCTTTTATACTTTCGAAACTCAGGAGAGTTTTCGAAATTTCTTTCTTCACGGTGGAGACTTCAACGGTACACAGTCCCAGCCCTCCCGCAACGACAAGAAAAAATTCCAAACCACGAAATAGTTTCAGAAATGTGGACAACTCTGCTTAAATTTAAATTTTGAGGATTTTTTTTTTAAGTAATGCAAAATTTAAATCCCACGAATACTCTGGATAAGATGTCTCAAGCTGAAATCCTCACAATTTTTGCAGTATTTCTAAAAACTAACAGAAGAATTAATCTAAATTATATTGCCAGAAAGAAAAGAAGTTTGAAAGAAACGTTACCTTACCATTTTAGCTAATGTAGTGGAGGAAATAATTAAATTAATATTTTTCTTTGACTCATCACACTGAACTAACATCCAACAATTAATTTTCTATTTTATTCTAAAACAAATTCATAATCTAGTAAGAGTCTAGGAAAGCAAATATTTAATTAGTACAAAAATTTGTTTCCATTTCTTAAGATATAGTCTCTCATAATTGCAACGTCACTGATTGTTTTTTTTTTTTTACAATAACGCCTTACGGAATCTTATTGATGATCCAATTCATGTTTCTTTATGAGCCCTACTAATATTATTTTAAGGTTATATGTAATACATTTGTTTCTTTCACACCACTTGTTTTCTCTCAGTTTATCATAATTGTTTCAATTTATTTTATTTTACCAAGTCGTACAAACCAGGGCTCATACACTAGTAAAAAATTGGTAAGCTATATCTGCTCAAGATAAAGTTTTTATTTGGAGATATTACAGAGAGTAAAAGTGGAGAGAGCAAGGTTATGTTACAAATTCTTTCCTTAATTTTTCTTTGGGTGTGAAACTGACTGAGGAGCTTGGGTTGAGGGTATTTTCTAACTTGTGTGGTACTGTGATAGTTCTCTTCTCTACTGATTGCTTCAAGTTCAACCTTTAAGAAAGTTCTTCTGCTTCTTTGTAAGTTTTAGAAAATCCTGTTTCAGATCTAAGTTCCAAAAGTGTCTGCACAAGTAAATCAGCAGTCATTTCAGCATCTGCTGCACAGAAATCAGGACCTTGCAGTACCTTTGCTATCATTTCATATGCACAAAAAGTGTTTATTGCAGCTGTGATGAAAAACATTGTTTTGAACACTTTTTTTATATCCCCTTAGGGCAGATTTTCTGTTGTTTGATGAATTTCCATCCACGATTTCCTCCAGAGTTTGTTGTATACCTCCATAGTTCTGTCTGAATCTCTTCTACGAACGTACTCTGGCAGCCCATTGTGTAGGACAAAGAGGAAGAAGGTTCTGCATGCTCTTCACGGAATCAGATTCTTGTGTTGTGCATGTTGGTAAAACCACATGTGAATAATTCGATTTCGTTTTTTCAGTCTCTAATATTAAATTTGAGGTATCCTTAACTATAAGCATCGCACATTCCCTCCTGTTTTCTGGCAATATCTTGCAAAGCGAAATCAAGAGCATGGTTTTAACAATGTACACAACAGCTTTTAGGAAATTCTTCAGTCAGGCGTTTCTGTACACCATTCCACTGACGTGACGTATTGGCTGCGCCATCAAAATAATGACCTCGTAGTTTGTCAATGCTTATTGCCATTCTGAGTACCTAGCATGTATTTTATCAAAGTTGTGAGCGTGTTTGCTGCAGAAACTGGTGGGTTGTACATGCCAAAAAAATTCTTTTATCTGTAGGGAATCTGGAGAGACACAGAGCACACATAAAGAAAAGTGCTCCTCATCAGAAATGTCAGTTGTAGAGTCTGCAATAATGCCAATAAATGGTGACTTCGCAATTTTGTTTACAATATTTTTGAGAACCATATGGGATATAGTATGCAAAATTTAATTTTTTACGACTGGGCTAAACCATGACTTCAACTCCGGTACATCACATTCTCTTTTGTGTAACAAAAGTTTCAAGTTTCCATCAAAAGTATCATGACCATGAATTGTGTTTACAGAGCATACTAAGTACCTGTGTGAACTAATTACTGCTATAATTGCTTTGCATACTTTCTGTTATTGCTCCTTTACTTGGGTATTCGACTGTGTTTCTACAGTCGTGCCTTTCCACTTTTAAAAATTATATGCAGAGTATGTCACAGAGTAAATAATACCAACAGAAGCGACAAGGAAAGCTTTTTGATTGTTTTTATCATACCAGCTCTTCTGTCCTTACAGGAATATAAACAATACCACGTGGATTAGAGACATGTGTTTATATAACCACTTGTAATGCTTGAGGTACTTCAATTAGTTTGATATTAGCTTAATATTTAAAAGTCGTATACATGATGCTTTGAGGCTAAACATCAGATAGTAACTAACTCTATTACAGGCGACATAATGGAGCATTATAACCATTGTTATTGTACTAACTCTCGGGGCGTACATGAAAATATACAAGGCAATATGGAATTTGAGTCATTGGTTTAAACAACCGCTTATATTTCAAGAAATACCATCATTTGTTAGTATTTCATTTTCATATTTAGAAATCGGTAATGTAACATAACTTACATTAAATTTCCTCACAGACAATAAAATAGGTCCAATTAAACTATAGTCTAACCAAAATTTTGCGAACTCCGACGCAATGGCAATCCAAAGAGAAAACGAGTACGATAAAAATCACATTTGTCGCTTCTGTTACTACTTATTTATTCTGTGTTAATATGAAACTGTCTTTTTTTATGCTCGTGGAATTTCTGCAGTCTTTTGTTCAAGTTTGTAAAACCATTAACCAGAAAAGCAACCTGTTTCAATTGTCTATCTTTAACCATATGACAAGACTTAATGCAGTCATAACAAAGAACACAATCCCTTGATGCATCATAGTGTAACCAGCTGTACTTTACAATCCAGCTTGTAACACAATGCCTTGAATTTGTTTCAGGAAAATTATAACTTGAATGAGGATGTTTTTTTTTTGCTTCAACAATGGGAAGAGTTTTGTAATCATTTAAAACAGAAACAGAAATGTGGTCAACATTGGGTTTGTCGCCGATGGTACAGCCTTCGCTTTCAGACTGTAATGGTGGTGTACCATGTATTTCTTCTGTACAGTTTTTGTCTTGTAGTTGTTCTGGGCTGACAGTTTTTTCTATAACAGCAGCTGCATTTGTCTCTGAACATGAGGATTTTGGTTTGACAAGGAAATCTTAGTGTTTTTCTTTTAGACATTTTCTGGAAAAATAAAAACAAAGAGAGACTGAAATTCTGTTATTGGTGGCTCCTGGCTAATATTACATCCAAAACTATATTCTTAAGTAGTTTAAAAAATGCTTCTATCCAACTAACACAAACTGCAAAAACTGCGAATGACACTGAGAAAGCTGTAACCGAACGCTCCATAAGGGCGGAGTTAGCAGAAATGAACCAACCCCCAATTCAATGGTACTAATATGTTCTGGATCAAAGTTCATTGTGTGCAAGAAGGTAAGGTAAGTGGGTCTTACATCTCGTCCACAGCGAGGTCACAAAAATGGTGACACACAATTTAGTACAATGACAGGAGCTAGGAGAGGAGACATGCAGTAAAAAAAAGTCATACTTTTACAAAAAAGTTTTTTTTTTGGAAATCAATTTCGAAAAAAAGTTTTCTCTAAAACTACAAAAAAGTTTTGTAAAATTTACACAAAACTTGAACTTTTACAAATCTCTTTGTATATTTTAAATATTTCTGTAAATCTACAAACAAATTTTGCACATTTACAGCTAATATCTGGTTCATTTTACAATTGTTTGTAGTGTTACAAAAATTTTTTTTTAGAAATTAATTAAATTTTTTTGTAAAAGTACGTAATTTTTTGTAAAATTATACAGGTCTCCTAGGTTTATTTTGTTTCAAATATTAAAATTGTAATGTTTATTTTACTAGTTCCAAAAGGTGTTCACGATATTTGTAAGCACTTTATAATGTTTCTGACATCTTGCTTTTATTACCTGACTGATGATGTTCTGATAATAGGTTACAAGATTTTCCTTGTAAATGTACAATTCTTTTTTGCTGTGCGGACACTGTCTTTTTTAAGAGACATCCCAGCATTCGCCTGAAGCAGAAAACCATGAAAAACTGAATTCAGGATTGCTAGAACCTAGAAACATACCGGGGACCTCAAGAGTGCGAGTCAACGTGTTGCCATTGCACCACCTCGCTCGGTTACTGTGTATAGGAAACCTTTGCGGAAACAGCATTTTCTGGACTTTCATTTTTCTTTCAATATAATTTAATTATAATTTTAATTGTAATTAAATTATAATATAATTGTTCAACGCTTGTTCATTGCCTATGATTAACTTCCAATCTTCTTCTAATTGGTATGATTATCTCAAAATACATTTCTTTGTGGTTTGGTTTCCTTTAGGATAACTCTGTCTAGGTTTAAGGCCTTGTTACCGAGTTTTGCAGTGATTTCGAAAATATTTTTTTTATTGCTACCTAATACTCATATCAAAATTTCGCTGCACAGTTTTTACACTTATATGTTATAATTTGTAGCTGAATTTTTTGTAGAGTTATACTGAACAGTTTTTTTTAGATTTCACTACCCAAAGTACGTTTTTCGTCATGAAAATAAGCAAAAATGAAGGAAATTATTTTTTTTCTGGCGATTGGTACATTATTTTAAAAAACGCGTCCACAGTATTGTACATCATGTGATTGCACATTGACTCAAATTTTTTCAAAACTTTTGGTTAAAAAATAATTGAGTTATTGGCACCAGTCTGAAAAAAACCTCGGGAACAAGCCCTTAAGGAAAGAGCACACAGTGTGCGAACTCGCGAATTATGAAAATATGAAAATAATTAAAACCTCTTGTATGCTTTTGTTTGCCGAAAAGACAGCTCTGATAGGGATATCAGCATGGAAAGAAACAGTCAAAAAAGGTAAACTATTAAATTATACTTTTCTACACTAATAAAATGCTTTTCGAATGCAGCTGCCACTAATATGAAAATAACTAAACTTTGGTGGGAGTTTTTTTATAGTTTGCGAATTACTACTCGTACACCTTTACGCAAAATTTAGCATTGTTATCTATTTCAATAGAAGGACTCAGGATTAGGTCCTATGAACCTGCCAAATCAGATATGGGGCAACCATATCAGTAGAATCGTGAATTGCAGTTTACTCAGTATCACATACTAAATGCTAAAACAGAAGGGGAAGAGGGAGGAATAGTGCTGATATCAGACAGTAAAATAAACATGCATAAAAAAATGTGAAACAAATTTGTATTAAAAGGATTCTCGTAACTTGTGGCATAACATTTTAGAGGTCTGTACTGGTACCCAGTCCCTGTAGTACCGGTTATCTATTTGAATATTTTATACCGGCCAGATAGAATTACTGAAACTACCATCGTTCAAGTTTTTAACTAGCTATAATATAAGGCGAAAAATACTAAATTATGTGTATCAATTTTACAATGTTACTCATAATTATTTTCATTCGTTGTTGATATTTTTTCTGATACATATGCATGCTCTGTAAATGTTTAGATAAAATACTTGAACTTAGGTAAACGTTTTAATACGGAAAAAACCAGTAGATCCCTACTGCATATGAGAGAGAGCATTTAAATTATTTGTACATAAAAGTTTCAGCATAACATATCTATCTATGCCTTTACCTTTAGTTATATTGAAATTTCAAAATTATTTCTTGTTGATGCCAAATATACAGAGCAGATCAGTAATATTATTTTTTGCTATATTTATGGTATTTATTGCTATTTTGTTAATCCAGCGAAAATGATGGAGGTGCATAATTCAAACATGCCAATTTATAAAGTTTACAAAGGAGCAAAAAAGACTGTGAAATGCATATAAATTCGCTTTTTTAGTGCTTTCAGATTTAAATAAATAATATTCAAAATTATTTACACTTGCACAAAGATGGGGAGTTATCAACTTACGTCTGATAACATTATTTGAATGCATAATGCATTCATGTCAAATTAATGTTAAAAATCTAGTTTGCTTGGCAAGTAAACTACTGCCCCGGCATTTAAAATTTGGCATTACAAGCATGTTAAAGTACAGCACGTAGAAAACCTGTAACAAAAGAAATGCAACATATGACTGAAAATAGAGGTATAATAATTTAAACTCCTGTACAGAACACTGAGCTTTGTAGCGATGTCATATTTTCAATTTACCAGTTAATGAATTATTAGTAACATATTGAATCAAAATTTTTCTAAACAATCGTGAATTACTTTAGAAAAAACCTCAGTTTTTTATAAATTTCAGTTTGTGTGATAAACAATAGCAATAGTAAATTCCACTGGAAAATGTCTTGTATTTACTTACCAAAGATAGTGATTAATCTGTTCACATTTCCAAAGCACTCACTACATTTCCATTTCACTTACAAGACACCATCACACTTTGTCATACTCAACCAGGCGAATGCAGACCTTAGAAAAGGGAGGGATGATTCCTGTCGGAAAGGGACAGAGAGGAAAAGGAATACTATTGGTGTGGAGTTGTTGCCTCTAGCAGGCCCACCCAGAGAAATTTCGGGCCCCTGGGCAACTGTGAGTTTGGGCCCCCCACACCGCCAATTTTTTTACGGTTTGAAACACCTGTGGTTTGAAAAATTGACTCGTCTGTAAACAATATGTTTATTTACTAGCTGGTACAATCCCCGCTCGCATAATGCCAGCCGATTGGCCATGTCCACCTCCGATACCATTTGGTGCACCTGCCCATGGTACGAGTGTATGGTCCGCCCCGGGCCCCTTGAGACCCCGGGCCCCTGAGCATTGCACCCCCTTGCCCCCCCTCTTGGCGGGCCTGGCCTCTAGTGGATTTCAAAGTCGACAAACTCAACCCTCGTCACTAATGTCCATACCATAAGTCATAAAACTACCATTCTGCAAAGTTTGTACCTAAATATCAAACACATCGGAATTCTGACATATTCAGTGTACACAGCAACAAAGATTTTGAGTTAAAAATTGGCATAAATATGAAATTAATCGTTAGACTAAGTTTAAAATCGAACATGTGTTTGAGCCTACAAGCTGGAGGGGTATTGCCACTCCTTGTGCAGAGGTTGGGGGCATATGCCCCCTCTGTCCCCTGGGTCCTACGCCGCTGACCCACAGACAACAGTGACGGTCGTCCAGAACACCTCCATGCTACCTGTGTTTGCGAGCGCTCCAAGCGCCCACACACCAGTGCATGTCACCAGATCCGGTACGGCGAGCACGCTGATATGTCAAAACCTCAACAGTTCCTAACCCTACCGTCCTTTGCTGGACTCACGAGTGAGGACCCTGAAGCATTCCTCGAAGACTGCACGAACTGACTGCGCTGCTACGGTTTTAGTGAGGAAGTGTGAACACAGTGTGTAGAGAAACAGCTGACGGGCCAAGCAGGCAAGTGGTGGGACAGCATGACCAGGTACGGGATGCCCTGGGCTGAGTTTCATTGGTTGTTTCTGTGGCGCTATAGAGAGTCATTTAAGACGCTGGAGGCGCAGAGCCGCCTGGCGCTCGAGCCACAAAGGGACGAACAGCTAGCCATGTTCGTGTCGTGCAATTACCATGTGCTGCGCAAGTACCAAACACATCTCAGTATGTGACAAGTGCTCACGGCAATCACCCAATCAGCGCACGCAGAGATCCATGGGGCGCTCGTCCCACTGTTGTCTTACGAGCCCGAGGATTTCATCAGGGCCGCACCGCTGTTCGACAGGGATACACTGCACCCGTCACCACATGCACGCGAATTTTTAACAAATTTAATTTTTTTAAAAGTGAATTAGAGATTTCTGACAAGAAAAAAATTTTGTCGACATAACAAACATTCAATAGGTAGACTATGTTTGTTTTACATAATGTTTTTCGGAGTTAAACAGTACAATGCGACTTCCCAAATCAAAATAATACTTTAATGAAAAAACAAAAATATAACGACATTCCAAGTAAAAGTCAACGTACGCCTACAAATGTCAACCATTTGTTTATTACTGTACAATGGCATGGTCCTCTCATTTATAGGTTACGTTTTACGCTGGAGAGAAAATACTTGTGCTAGATTTACTATAGTGCGATGGTAAATTTCGCGACTGTGTATTTGAATCATTACATAATTTCGGTTTGTTCTTAAAATTTTCTCTGATAAGTAAGTAATTGTATTATTTCGGTGTTCTGGTTAGAGAATACAATCATGTTTTGGAGGATGGAGAAAATCTTACTCGGGTGTGAAAACAATCACAGTGACTGACGTGCACAAAATTCAAGGATGAGTATTACTATGCGCCCAATGCAGTGAGTTTTGTACAAATAACTTATGAATAATTTTGATTTTAGGCATCTTAGTTTAATTTAATGGGTTTGGCTTTGTCGGTACTTGACAGCTGCAAAATAACTGCTAGGTTTAGCAAGAATGCTGTGTTCACGAAAAATTATATGACTTAGGCTTATACTTTCAGGTTTTGAAGATTATGTAAACATTGTGGAAACACGTGTGTAAAATTTTCCGAAACTTTCAGAAGCTTGACAATTTTCTTAGCGTAGTAGGTCTATTCCGCCTATAATAAGTGTGAGAAGTATTAAATATGAAGAGAAAAGTACGAAATATACCCTCTAGCTTCTAGCTTACTTTAAAACAGTCCTAGCTAAAAAAAAAAAAAAAAAAAAATACGAAACTTATCATACCAGAACACATTCTAACATTAAAAACGACACTAAATTCTTAATATCGAGTAGAAATAATACTACTTTTGTCAAAAAAATAAGACCCATTTTGGGGAAAAATAACACTGATTATTGGCAAAAATAGCACCTATTTTAAAAAATAATAAAACCTCCTTTTCAGGTCTCTAGTTATGAGCCCTTCCAACGCACCATATCCTCTTCTGGTTACATATAGAGGCAAACTATTGGAAAATAAATAGGTTAAATAAAAATATGCAAATTGTTTATTAAAAAAATTAAGTTTCTTACATTGATAAATACTGTAATAAATTTAATGAGCTTGCACTTTCTTCTATTCTTTTCTGAAAAAAAAAATCAAATAAAAATACAGCATAGTTGATGAACAAAGCGAAAAATAAAAATTTTTGAATGTTGATATTCATCATCATAGTTTTAGTACACACAGAAATTAAAGTTAAGACATCTGGCACAATATATCGTTGCTGGTGCTGTTGTTGGCTGTATATTCTTGGTGTGTGAAGCGACGGTAGGCACAATACAGGTAGCCATGGTGAAACACACAAATCTTCGGCTGTAGTACCATGTGGCACTTATAGTTAATGTTAGAGGTGTCTGAAAAAATGTAATTTTAGACTTGAAATTTAATTGTTTGGATTGACATATGTGAAAATATAAATACATCGATCTCTCGTAAAACTTACTGTCTTTTTATTGGTTGTTTGTACATGAAGAGTTAAATATTTTGAACTAACTACAACACCAACCACCGTAAGTGGGCGTTGACATGCTTTCATAACCAACAGCAACTGCTACAACACCAACTACGACCACAAACAGGCAGTTGTGCCAATCTACATTTGGTAAACTGTTAAACTGTCGATAACACCAACTGTCGCCAACACCAACTGTCTATTGTGCCAGAGGCAGATACATAGTTATTGCAGTGGCTACAACATTCACTCTAACTGTTCCCTGGGATCTTTGATTATGGGCAAAGTTCAAAAGAATGTATAATAAAAAATATGTTTTTCTCTTAAAAATTTTTTCCATGTTGCCCAGCATGATTCTTGAAATTGTTTTTGGGGTTTTGGGATAATTGAGTGAATGAAGAGTGTTTAATGGCCCTTTAACAAGGTCTTAAGAGCGAATGAGGGGAGACATGATGTGGATATGGAGTGGCACCTGGAATAAAGAGTGGGGGGAAGGGGAGTATCCCGAGAAAACCTACCGACCAAAGGCGTTCAGACACGATTCTCGAGAAAATCCGGGTGACCCCGACGGAAATCGAACCCACATCGCCTTGATGACAGGCGGTCCCTCTTAATCGTTCAGCCACTTTAGATTCTGGTACAATTAATATACTACTAAATTTGTACTAAACACTTTCCTTGTGAATTACTAATAGCAAAAGCAGAATTACCTTAATATTCAGGAATGTGGTAGTTTTTTTTCCTCAAAAGTGTAAAAATTTGTGTCTGGAAAGAATCGTGTAAATTTTTTCATCTCCCCCCAAAAGAAACTTTGCACCATGCGATTCATACAAACTGAAAATTTTAAGATACTATTCACACTGAAGTGTACTGTATGTACTTATTCATCATTACAATGATGAGAGGTGAAATTTTCATAAATTTCAGAAGCTGTAAACTTTCATTTATGTATTACAAATCAAAGTAACCACACTTTACTTTATACAAATTGTGTTTCATACAAGACAGATGTACATACTATTATGATGCTTTAATGTGTTGTTAACAGTAAACATTTTGTAAACCATTGTTCTAAACCCATTGGTAATGAGAAACCTAACCTGTACACACCACATTGGCTTTGTAAGAAATTAATAGGATGCCTACAGTTGTTTTACGTTCATATTATCATTTGCCATATACAGGTTATCAAAACATTTCTATTTTAATATTCCCAAACACGTGTTAAAAGTCTGTACTCTTCATTTGCAGTTTAAAAAGTGAATACATAGGAATTAGCAGCTCATGAAGAAAATAGTACTGTCTCAAAACATCACGAAAGTAAGGAGTTAAATTACGGTTCTTCGGTGGTGAAAGTGTTATTGAGATCATTAACAGTAAAAATGTTAGTTAGCCTTCAAACCTTCCTATTTATTGAAAATAATAGAGGTTGCATAGTATTATATTCTTTTTAAAAATAAAGTGATAGGTTTTGCTTTAGCCCATGATAACTAAAACAAATATTTAATTGTCTTAACATGGTGTCTAAAATTACCTTTTAGAATTTACAATTAATAAATGCCATTAAGTAAAATTATAACATATAGAACATTTTTTCTACAATTAAAATACGTACTTGAAATAGTAAATATATTCACACGAGATGAAAATGCCTAGCCCGTAAATTGACAATTTGAGTATAAAAATCTTTCACGTCTTAAGGGTGGGATCATAGTCGTAACTTAAGCAACTTCTTGATCAAGTCGTTTTCGTATCACGTCACAAATGCCTATTCAGTGTCATAAACCTTTCTTAAGAGTTGTCTTAAGCATATGGCCTCGACGAAGACAATCTTATTTTCTAGTGGCTTGAGAGCAGATATTTCTGTTGCATAGTCGCTGCTTGAGAAGGTCGTGTTGCATAGACATCGAAATTTTTCTTAAGTCTGCAAACAAGAAAGTCTGGCCAAGTTCGCTCGCGAGATGACTTAAGACATGAAACAAAGAAAATATAGGTAGTTTTTGATTATGGCGAAGTGATTCCGTGGCTACTTGAATAGGCGATGCAACTTCAGTTGAGTGTAGTTGTGAAACTAAAGATATTACGATTTTATGTTAATGTAATTAAGTGGGATTCATAGTCGTAACTTAAACAACGTCTTGTTAAAGTCACTCTCGTATGACATCACAAATTCCTATTCAATACAAACAAGCTACCAATTTGTTTATTTGTAATATACTTTGAAATATTCTACCGATAAACAAACTGGCAATCAAACACGAGGTTTGAAAGATATTCGTCTTTGCATTCAGCAATAATAGTCCATTAAGTCGCTAACCTAAAGTACCGCAGTATCAAAATAGTTATACCAATTCGAACATAAAGCTAAACATTATTTCAGTATTTACCATTGCAAAAAATTTACAGTATAACTGATATTCATTACAATGCTACAACCATTACTAAAAAATATATGTTTAAATCGAATACTCTTTGCTAATTTATAAACTTTTATTTCCAGAGGCTACGGCGATCATGTCCCAGACATTTTAATAATTAATCAGAAATAGAAAACGACGAACATGTAATGCAACTGCCAGTGAAACAAAGCAGAAAGAACGAAAGTTATTTCTAACTCGCATGTAATCCTGTATGTTCGTGTGTCTTCGGTCACTTAAGCAATTACTTCGTCAAGCCGGAAGTAGCACATATCCAAGCTCGTCGACTTCATGAAGCTATCCTCTGGACACCGACTATGCAACTGGAGTTCGGAAAACGTTTTCTTAAGAAACAAGACCGTCTTGATGAAGTTCTTGCTTAAGTTGGGACTATGAATCCCGCCCTATGACAACATTAAAGGACAGACAACACAATTATGGAAACAGAATTTTGCATTTGTAGGTTCTTACCGAATGCACTCGAATATAAGGCCTCTTTTTTAACACATAGGTAACATTTTGTTCCCCAGATGTTAAAATACATACTTCATGATAATATATTTCGGTTACTGTGTTTAATCAGACATTTTATTCCAAATCGAATGCAAAAAAACTTAAGTCAATATTTATTTTTTGAATAAACATTGGCGTCTGAATCATAGACAAAATACATATTTATTTTGAAACCTTGTAGGCTAGTTTGCATTTAGTTGGGAACCTAATATTGTGCTTACTAAAATACGCGGCTTCGCAGTTATCTCGGCAACATTTACTTACATAGTTAAGGTTTCAGTCATAGTGGCCTACATTAATAACATTTTATATAATAATTGTACAGTTTAGCGAAACCGTTGGTGCTAATATCTTACTGTCGCAGTGTTTGTTTTTGCGACGTCATACAGCGCAGATATTTTACTGTTAGATGGGCAAAACAAACGCACAAGATGGCCGCCGACTGTTAAACTTCTAGCAATTTTATATTACCAGCGTTGCAGCAGATTTTGGTGGTACTAACTACAATTGAAAATTCTAACAACCATTTTGCTGAGGTGCCGTAGTTTATAGTAGAACATAGTTAATATATATGGCGCAGAAACGTTAAACAGAATACTGCAGTGCGGCAATTATTCAATAAAAGTATTTTTACCAATTTGTCAACTTAAAAATTGGGTGCGATGATTATGCGATGGTGACGATTAGGCAATAAAACACTGTAAATATCGATAAAAAATTAATACACATGTCGAATGGTCGGTGGGTTCTCTCAAGGATATGCCATTTTGCCCCATCCTTAAATGCCGTTCCTTGCACATCATTAATAGACGGCTTGGCCCGGAGCAATCGCACATTGAATCATGGGTAGAATCAGCTGTCAAAGTACAAACAATTGTGACAGACTGCTGCGTTTGAATGGGCGGACGATTTATTTTCTTTAAATAGTCAGAAAATAACTTATATAAATCATATATTCGGCAGTGTTTGATAAGTCTCAGACCAAATGATGTTCCTGGAGCCTCGTTTGTCTGTATAATAGTAGACGATCAGTTAGTTGGAGAGTTGAGTCGATGGCTCGTGTACTGTGGCTTGCTATGGAAGGGTAGCAAAACCGAATTTATAAAAAGGACAAATAAAAAAAACGTGTGCATATATGTGATATTAAAACAATACCTACAGTACCTATTTCATCTAGGCAAAGCTGCTGTGGAATATTAGGGCCTGCTGAAATCGTGGACAATAGTCAGAATATTTTAAATGTTGGAACTCTCAGTGGTTGTGAGTGGTCAATGTTATAATTTGTCAGGTTTTGTAGGGCTTAGTAGTTATTTATTTCATTTCCTTCATCTTGCAGACTATTTTTTGTGTGTTGATACTGAAAGTAGTAATTTTTAATCTCAGGTTTGCACAAAAGGCTTTGACCATATAATTTTAGATGAGCATGGCTTAAAGTAGTTGAACACGCTATAGCATGTGAAAGTAGCATTTACGAAAAGTTACCCCAGAATTCAAATTTTTGGTACACAAAACATGTGGTAGTTAGGTGCAGAGGAGGGCTGCGAGATGGGTGAAGGGTAGGCCTAAGTGGAAAAGGCAGCCTGGGCAGGAGGGTGAGGAGGAAAGTAATTATAGAACATCAGTGATGAAGCAGGGGCGTCATTTGGGGCTACAGGGGGTAGGGGGCAAATGCCCCACCCCCTGGATTTGGAATTTTTGTGTATAAATATATTTTTTGTATTTTTTAATGAAAATAATGCTAACTTAAGGACATAAAACTGAAGTTTTATTATTAAAGTATCTAGTTTATACATGCTTAATTAATAAAAAATATGCAACAAGTTCACTGTCGTCAGAAAACTAAATCTTGCCCCCCCCCCCCTGGAAAACCTGAAATGACGCCCCTGCTAACAACGAGTTTGCTTTATTCCTCAAACAATCGTCATTTAGACCTATATAATATTGTCTGTAATATTAAAGTGCAATTTACGTAGTGCGCCTTAATAAGGATTACATCAAGCTCATATTTGTCTAATGTGATCTAGCCCTCAAACGTATGGACATCGTCGTCTGGGGCTGTGATCTAGTTCTCGGCTCAAATTTACGAACAGCGACCACGAGTGACTAGACTCTTTACCGGGATATTCGGAGTAAAACGAAATAATATCCTTCATATATTTCTATTAGCGATATATAAAATCGCAAATGCAAGTACCGTACATGCATTTTTGTACTATTTATACAATGTTAACCAGTCCAAGTAACACTATTCATATGGCATTTTGACGAACGTTTGTACAGAAACAGCTGTTGCTCGGCGCGATGCTCATCTTGTGACGTCACCGGCCAAGCCGTCTATTCTCCATAGGCTTTCAAACACATAGCATTTGAGAAAGGGAGCTTCACAACTGCAGCCAAATTTTTTTTATTTTTCTGACATTGTGAAAGTAGAGGGGGTAGGGGGTACACCTTAGATTTGTAGGGTCTAATATTCGAGTAAATATGGTGTCTCATGAATTTTTATTGTGTTTCCTTGATGATTTGTGTTTACTCCTACATAATATGTTCATAGAGAAAACGTAAAGCACTTATACTGGAATCACAGTTCTGGGACACGCGTGACACGACAAAAGGTGAACAGAAGTAGTATTTTCCAATTAGAACTATTGGGTTTCTGACTGGCTGATAATCTTTTTCAAATCAAATTTAGTAGTGGCCATGTGGCAGACAATATTATGATCAGCTATTTGATAGTAAAAAGTTCCGCCACTTTTGACATTCAGTTGGTAGCAGGAAAGAGTAGTGTAATTTTTACAATCCCCTGCTGTAAAAGTTCAGAACAACTACTTATAGTTTGTACTGATAGTTTGTTTAAAAAATTGTTTGTATTGATATCGTAACACATTGTAAAGGAAAAAAAAATTGAATTCCATAAACTTTATTTTTCGTCACTTTGGCGAAATTCTAATCCCCATGGGTTGTGTTAGAATAGTGGTTTATTTGTGAAAGATATTCATTTTAGTGTATTACATCATCCTGCTTGATTAAATTTCATGTTTGAAAACTTTACTCTTTCTGTTTTGAGAATTTTTCTGTCTCATACTATAAACATTGCATTTCTACTGATCTTGTTTCCTAACTACAAAAAATATAGCAATTTTTAAACGCAACATGTTTATAATATTACATAAATCCAATTTCTGTGTCGATAAAATTTTTTTTCTTATATATTGTGGTCGTTTTTAAGTTAAGCAGTTAGTTCTCAGATGATGCCATTTTAAAATTGTTGGCGACAACAACATTGTCTAGTTTTATAAGGGGAAGGGTAGCATTTTCTCAAAGAGCATCTGTTTGTACATTTGCGTAGTAAGTTTTCTGTTAATTTATTATTTCGTTTTGAATTTTTACTTCATTACGGAGTACGAAACTGGAAGGTCGTGTCATGGCGTCAGGTTATTTTCCACATTTTTTTTTATTTTTTTAGAATGTGTAGGTTGTGGTTTTCAATTTTGCGAGATGGCCTGAAATTAAATAGCAGAGGGTGTCTGAACATATAGATATTTCGTAAAATCATGAACTTCCAGCCTTTTACTATGTGATTTTTTTATTTCGCATGGTACATAGTGGTGTGAGATTGAATAGTTAAATTGGCCAGTGGCTTCATCATTAGGCTAATCTTCTCTTACTGAATTATCGACAATGATTAAGTTATCTGCTTCCAAAATGAGCTAGTAACTTAAATTTAAAAATAAGTAGGTTAGTAAAGATTGGTGTAAATGTACGTGAAGATTTCATTATAGGCTACAATATGAATAGCTTCATTTAGGTTGGGTTAGTTTATGTAAGGGTAGTTTAAATCTCTATGCGAAAATCCTAGGTTAAGTTACGTCCGAAGCTGCTTATTTTTTACGTTGTTTCCAATAATATATTTGTTGTACCAAGGTCTAATTGTGGATTTACAGTAGCACGGTTGACGCGATGCGAATATTTTGGTTAAACTTGTCTTCTAATCAGATATTATTTTTCGCTACTAACGTTTGCCGTGCCGACTTCTGAATGGCTAGGGAAATCGATATTGCCCGACGCATGTTTCGCATTATGCTGAATTAACAATAATCCAAAATACGTGCCATGATTTTTTCCCTAGCAGCTAATCATAAGCCAGCGCAACGAACATGGAAGATGCAACAAAGTTTCTGATTAGAAGAGATGTCTAATCGAAATATTCGCATCGCGTCAATCGCGCTACTGTGAAAAAAGTAAAGTCAGGGTTTAGCATCACTCTATTTTGCACAGAAGTTTAAGGCGACGGGACCTCCTGATTATGGTGGACTCCGAAACCCTAGGTAACTCGGTGCTCGTTTAAACATCCGAGTCATGCCACACAACTGTTAATCCACCATTATCAGGAATTCAGGATACTGCTTAATTAACACCATTTCTGTTCTGCTTACTTGGTTAGTTTGTGTTGGGTTAGTTTAAGAAAACACTTCAATCTTGTCTTTTAGGGACCACACAAAGTGAAAATATAGCTATGTGACTGTGAAAAATATTTAGGAAAAAACCCTTAAAAATATTTTGACAGTTTTCTTATTAATTAGGCCAACTCTGAAAAATTACCAACCTATTGACATCGCGACTCTTCTAACTTTTTTGATTTGACACACACATGCTGAATCGAACACACCTTGTGGTTCCAAAATTAATTTCACTCATACATAACCTCACTGAACACGATTTTTTAAGATAAAGCTACAAATTTAACATGAAAGTTAAAAATGTAACCACAAACGAAAATGTAAACAAACTTGACCGATTTATTTTATTTATTTATTGATAAATAACTAGTGACAGCCAAGGCCAGAATAGACTGCATTAAGAATCAGCTTCTCTTACAAATAAAATGCATTGAAACAAAAATATAAAGTCTACGCCTAACTTAAACACAGATTCGGCGCGCCTTTAAGGCCGGTTCTACAATGACAACATGGAACACGGATACGTAAGAAAACGTACACGGAACACGCAATTGGAATGAGCCAACGGAATAAAATAATAATAATAATTTTACAATGCTACAGCGCCTAATTGTTATGCTTTGACTTTTGCAAATTAGCCATATATGTCATTAAAAACAATCAGCATCGTAAGAACATAACTAATTTAATAAAATCGGTAACCTAATAAAAAAGAAACGTGAATCAATAAATGGCACTGGCAGCTTCCACCTTGAAATTTGTTATTTATGTGAAAGACAGTAAGGTTAAAAGTGCAAACATATGTCGGAAACATAACCGAAAGATATTTAGCTGAAAACAAATAATTAAAAACTTTATGAATATGCCAACAAATTATAACACTTCCTTAACTTCCTCAATACTATGTAAACAATGAAAAAGTTGTATTCCCATAGAATACTAGTACACAATCGCCTTCATCGCCACCATTTGCACACAACACTATGGCACACATGACATCAAGACATCATATTAAACAGGGCATTGTGGGAATAAATGTTACATAACTAAAACATAACTGAACGAAACATAATTTAGTTAAGTAACTATCTTACTATGACATATTTCGGATATGTATATGATAGCTTGTAAAAATTATGTTATGTAGCTGAAAGATAGTAAGGTACAGATATATGTCAGAAACACAACTGAAATATTGTGTGCTGTGTGGGTGGGAGAGCCAAGGTGTTTTCATCCCTAGACTTGCGAAGTGGTTACTCGCAAGTGCGGTGCGGCAGGACGACCGGGTGAAAACCATCTTCACTGTCCCTAATGGCAGTCAGTACCAATTCTGCGCCATGCCATTCGGTCTAAAGGGAACGCCCGCCACGTTCAAAATAATGACAGTACAGTAGTGAGGGGAACTCGCAGGGGAATTCACGCTAGCTTACCTTGGTGATGTGTTGATATGGTCCAACACATGGGAAGAACATCTGATCCATCTGTCATTTGTTCCTGAGAGGCTGGCTATCAACGGGCTAACCTGTGCGGTACCCAAGTGCCACATAGGGAAGGCGAACATTGAGCGACAAGTTCGAACCAAGGAACAGTAGTACCACATGAATGAGCAAGAGTGATTGGCAGTCATCTGGGCTGTCAAACATTACAGAGAATAGGTGGAATGTCAGAGATTTATTTTGTGCATAGACAACAGATGGCTTGTGTGGCTACAGTGTATGCCTTGAGTCACATTGCAAACTTGCCCGATGGTCTAAAATGTTACAAGGATACGATTTCGAGGTCGAACATGTAGGGAATGACAACCAACTGACCGACACCCTGTCACATGCACCATGCACTGACATCATTGTACGCGACGAGACTGAATAGGAAGATATCCTACCACCTGTACCGAGCAGAGCAGATGCAAAGCTATACCTGCTGACAGCGAAATAGCGCAGTACCAATATTAATAAGGTATACGAGCAAGTGATTGTAATAACTGTAAGCTGTGGTTATTAAGATATCAACTTCATTACTATACACCATTAGATACATCAACACAATGACGATGAACATTGATTAAAGATATCACAATCGCCTCTCAACCATGCCTGTTCTTGCCATCGTTCTCAACAACTTCCTGTCCTTCCACATCATAGATAGATATATATATATATATATATATATATATATATATATATATATATATATATATATCACCCACATCATAGAGCACAATACTCAAGACATATCACTTCTAACACATATATAACATCTCCCTTCTCTTATTACAACACATTGGTGTATTCAAAACCCTTAACAATACTTAACTCTAAGTTATTTTTATGATATTACATAATCTGCTAAATACCTTGGTTTATGCACAATTCTGCCTGAGCGAG
>PNEQ01112150.1:0-15400 GCA_003012365.1 Medauroidea extradentata
TTCTGCTTCACATATATTGGCAACGTGCCTTTGAACTGTGACGTTTCTCATTTGACTGTACCAATCACAATAAGGTTACTGTAACACCACACGTCTGTGATTTGCGTGTAAAACCCCACGACACACGAATGTCAAAACATCCAATCTCTGACCGTGAAGCAAGTCTGCAGACGTGCACACAAGTCACTGACACAAAGTGCGCAAATTTCTTTTCGCGAAAATTTCATGTCTCTACTCGTTGGGCATTGTTGCGTCTCGTAAGTCAACTTGAACTTTAACTGACCATGGCGGTAAGAGCGGTAACTATAAAAAGGGGCTCAACTGAAAATATTAGTGAAAACTTAGTGATTTACGTGTGTGCACCTGATGCGACACTTAATATCAACCTAAACACTGCCCAGCCTATTATACATAATATATAAATTGTAATTTTGCAACTGCGTGTCGTAAAAAATTATGTTGTAAATGAGTAGAATAGTTTTCCCAAGCAGTCGTGACATAGATTATACATTTTCGGAAGCAATTAAAAGTATTTACCAGTATAAACATAACCAAAAAATGTATTATGTGATCAAAATTGTGTATGTGCTATCAAATCGAGCTCTGAAAATGAGAGGTTGTAAATTGTAACAATAGAAGATATGCCTGTTTATTTAGAACTAGTCTCAGCAGCAGCAAATACACTGCCTAGACGAACATTCAAAACTGTCGATTAACAATTTATGTTGCGTTCCGCAACAGTCAAACTAGAGATATATTATGGAACCATTATTCAGCCTAAGGGTACAGTGACTTTGCGTGTTCAGTGGGTAATAATGATCAATATATTTTTTCTAATCTAAATATGAATATTCGCCCCATTCTTGGACTCCCGAGTTGGGTAAACCTTAATTTAATTCAAAGGACAAACTATATCACTAATATGAATCTAGTCAACTGACTATAAAGATGTATATGAATGGGTAGAACAGTTTCCAGGTGACTATATAAATGTCTTAAAACAAAGATGTTCAAATTTCCCAACCACCACGCAGAGTTCCGGCTTCACTCCGTGATGGGTTAAAAAGAACACTGAACACATTACTAGAACATATAGTCCTTGAGATAGGTGCATGTGAAGTTTCATCTGAAAGGAGTTAAGTTCCCTACAACGTTGGCTTCCACTCTACTTTGGTATAACTCTAAGGAATGATACTTTTTGAGCTAGGGTAGCTTTTGGTTTGTATAATGTCATAAAATACTGCTGCTTGTGATTGGAGTGTGCCCTTGGTCATGCGTGTTCTGTAAATACTTGTAAATATTTTTTGGGGTAAAGGATAAATTGCTATTTGGTTATCAATTAATTTCATTAAATAGGGTCAAAGATAATAATATTTACTCATAAACCATACGTATTATGTTTCTGGAACTTAAAAAAGTTTACTGGTAAACGAATACTCCCAGAGATTTGTTGATATATAACTAGCTGTTGCCCACCACTTCGTCCACCTGGTTTTCAATTTAATGCGTCTTTGAGACGTGCAAAAGTTTAGTCTAAGTACTTTTTATGTTAAGTAATTCGTAAAAAATATATTTACAGAAGCTAATGTTTTCTAAAATAAAAAAAAATTTAAAAATTCTCTAAAATTTTTATAAAATCTTTTCAACTATTTAAATTTCATACAAATAATAATTTTAATACTGATCATAATGTTAACCATATAAATAAAGAATTTATTTAAATTTTCTAAATGAAATTTAAATGGTGCCAAATTATGTAAATGATTATTAATGACCTTTTTTGAAACAGTTTCAAGAAAAAATATTTTTTCACTAAATTGTTGGGTTACAAACCTCCCCTCCCCTCGGCCCCACCCACAGCCACCTGTGGGGGGAGGGGGTAGTTTGCAACAAGGGATGGCTATCCCTGGAAATTTTATCCCAGGTATGTTCACTAATTTTCTTTGAGGTAATATCGACAGCAGACTCGAAGAACCATTTTGAGTTGCAGGTACAACACGTCCTGTTAATGGGATAGCTACACAGTTTAATAGGCCTATAATTAATTATAATGAAACAAGTTTCACTGTATCTGAAACAGGGCCTGTCTAGAGACAGCAACAAAATATTATGCCTACACAGAACTAACCTGTGATCTACATTCCCGTAAAACGAGTTGGGGCTATGTTATTATGCCTAGCAGATCCCTTACATCAAAAGTGTTTTTAAAGTCGAAGCTTCAGAACCTACTGTAGTTAATGTTTCGCAGCATCGTTCCTCAACATCAACTCATTCTTAGTTGGGACTGGGTTTAATATACTGCTGTGGAGCGAGTGCAGTATCCATCAGATACGTATTGGATATTTTATGTACCATACATTTTCCAGAAAGATGAATGAATTTTACTCACTAAATTTTAACATAGTCACTGAGAATCAAATAACCTAGAACTGCAGTCGTTGGGTGATTCTGCAGATCAGACAAACTATGTAAACGCTGCTGAAATCGCCTGGAAGCATCCTAACAAAATCAAATTAATAGTTCTAAACCTTGGCAGATTCTACGTAATCTACACTTATGTGGGTGTCATTGGCCAATGATTTGAATAATCTAGCTTTCCACAACTTCTTTCAGAATCAGATTTCATTGTTTGAAGTTTAATAAGTGGAATTTTGCAAGAGAAGAATTAAAACCGGGAATTCTAATTTTAAAATGGAATATGTGTCAAAGGGAGTGGTTTCAATAACGTTGTGTTTGTGTTCTCTGACATAAGATCTAGGCTGCAGGGAGTGAGGTATAGAATTTCCGATGTATCTAAACAGTGAAGTTAACCAGTAGTGACAACGTATAATTTAAACGTTGCTCTATGTATCAAAACACATCATTAAAATCATATAATGTTCTTACTAGTTGTCATTCAGAATAACCTACCTTCTAAAGAATAAACAAAACAGTGACAGAGCATCACTAAAATTGATATATGTGCAGCAATGTTAAATGTAACACAAATTCATAACAATAGTTAAATATTGACAGACATTTTTTTGTAAAGTAATGTTATTAGTAACGTAACATGTTTAGACATATTATATGTCTTGCAGCATTCTTAATTTTAATGCACGGAAAAAAAAATATTTTGTGGCAGTTAATATATTTTGTGTGTATTCACCCTACAAAATTTATTTCGTGGTCATAACAAAAATGTTTTGCTGTCACCACTGAAATGTGTGGCCACCACTAAATTATTTTGTAGTTACTACAAATTTGTTTCGCAGGAAATACTTCCTACATTTTTTTTTCTTTCAGTATGTGTGACATTCACGTAGGCATATTCGCAGGAAAGTTTCCAGTATTTAAGAAAATTCCTTCGTTTCACAAATTCGATGGTTTTGCGTTATGGGATGATAACACCGTTTGTTGCTACTGTTCTGCAGTATATGAGCATTCCGAGGCATGTTGGAAGCAAAACATTTATGGACTGAGAGATCAATTCTGTAGCTTATTTATTCTTTACACGCTCGAAAACTTTAAGAAATTTTACTCACAATCAGTGAAAGTTTGCATGTATCTTTGACATGTTATGTTGTATTACGACTTTAATATTTATGATCAGGCTTTTATATAATTATTGTTTAACTTATTTAAAAATCCGAATATATTACTGTTACGCAATTGGTAAGTTTACTTCCAACGAAATGAATACTGAATCTCAATTCTACTCATGAATGAATAGCGCCTCTGCAATAACTTAATTAATCGAACTCTTTTTTTTTTTTTGCATTGCCGTGATAACTTATTTGAAATAAAAACTCATTCGTTACCTATGCGATTGATCGTTTGTTGTCGTTGTGAATTGGAATCCTGGGTGAATGGTAACTGAATGTTCTGCTCCAGGCCTATTTTATAGTTAAATTTCTTAGCTCCAGTTTTCAATTTATGTACTGATATGGCAACAGTAATAAATAGCGTGACAGTTTAAATCTGACTATTAAAACGTAGACCATCGTATTATATTATGAAGGTATAAGTTAACAGAGATATAGAGTTTTTTTTTGGAAATAGTAATCGAGTTGGAGAGTTTGTAAACACTTGTCCGAGAAAACATACTTAAATCTTCATAAATATTTTAAACTTTGAAAATGCATGTGTGTTTTCGTATGTCTCAGGAAACGTTACACGCAACTGACAGTTTTTGTAACATTTTAACAAAATCAGCATGTGTAAAATAAACACGGGGTTGTAGTAACATTTTGTTTGTTTTTGGGGTGCTTATTTACAATTCTCTCGTAATAAGTTCATAAAGTTTCATTCACGAAACGATCTCTTCCTGTTCAGTTCCATGTTTTAAACTATCAAGCCTTATTAAGTGTGTAGTTAGCTGTAAGTAACTGTCTATTACTCAGTCAGCGATACAACTTCTACAAAACGACCTCCAGACGCTTAGTGTTACTCATCAGTATTAAGCAATATTAAGTATAATATAAACTCCTGTGACTAAAAAGCTTAGATACTAACAACGATTTTTATATAAATAGTTTCAAATAATTTAAACATGCCAATACTTTCAAAAACATAAAGGGAGAATGAGTTTACTTCCTTACTAAGAGAGTCCACAAATAATTAAGTAATGTAACATATTTATTGGTGACAAGAAGTGCTATGGGTATTTCCACATTCCAGGGTAAAAGTCGTGTACTTCCAACAACAAATTAGACCGCATAAAGTAGCTAATTATGTATAGAGCAAGACCGCATGTTTCGTACGCAATGATGTTATCGTTAATTATGATATGTGGCAGAACCGTAAAACCCGGGACAGCACGTCTATAATTTCGTAATTTACCACATTTACCACTTAAACACTGCTTTGAAAGAGACGACATTAACTCCCAACACTCTCATCGCGTGCTCATTAAATAATTCCGCCATCAAAACAAAGTGCGTACATAACTGCTCTATAATCACGCCTGCAATTATCTGAACTGTTCAATTTGTCATCTCTGTACATTAGCCCTTGATACCAAAATTTGATTTTAATGATACTGCATGCTGCATTTAATAATTATTTCGTGTGTGGTCTTGTCTTCGGTCATCATGCAGATATTACTAGGTGGGAAATTCGTTATTTATTTCAAAATTAAATGACGAATTAATTACAGTTCAGTTTTGTTGCTTTAGTTCTTCCCGAAAAATGCCAAAATATCGGTTGGCTGTTATTTCTTTGGAACTTGGAATATTCGTATGATATTTGTTTCAATTACATTGTAATATGATGGTTGCAAAAATGAACTTACAAACTGAAGTTGAAATACGTTCACAAACACTATGCCAACAGTTCACAATACATGTTGAGCGGTTTACAGAATGATACGACGCCAGTGAAAGTATAGATGCGTTGTCTTGGTCTACCAGAACTAAACGAATCAATACGCTGTCGTAGGACAGCCAATGACGTTACACGTTATAGCCGTATGTAACCCCGTAACCAATGAACGATAACCTGGGTTCATTCGCTGGTGGTTTCTGATCTTCTGAACCTATACGTTGTGTAGTACATCTTGAAGAGTTTAACATATATATTGCAGGCTGTTCGAAATCTCACGCAATTTTTTTTTCTGGTAGGGAATACTTTTAAGAAATTGCAAACAATTACATATTACAACTTATACCCTAGCTCAACTTATAAAAGAGAAATTCACCCTTAAATTGTGTGATTTATGTTCGTATTTCCCAAGAAATCTAAAGCAAAACAGCTCTGAATAAAACAGTGACTTTTTGAACATGGTAAGAAATAAGAAAATAGTCAATGTTTTCAACTATCCGCATACACGACACCAACGTATTTGTATGTGTTTGAAAACGAAACGTCTGGAGACAGCTACTTGCTTCAAGAGTACCTGGTATATCACATAACGGCGAAAAAGTTGTATGTAAAAAGAATGATCATGTCAAAATTTTAGTAGGTTCTTACACTGTTTTTCCATACGATTTAGTTCTCACTATGTAGGCTAACGGTTGTGATTGTAATATCAGTAAACCGGTTGGAGAAAGCACTTTACGTGCTATAAATCACTTTGCCAATCGGTTGTGCGTTTACTAAGAGCTTTCCGTGCCAAACTGCCAAACACCACAAGACACCATCAGTCTGCGATAGCGTAGTGAAATGCTAAAAGACATTCTACGAGAATGGCTATTAATGCAAACATAAACTTTCGGGCTTACCTGCCGTATCAGGAGTGGCTGTATGTAAACTATGAGGGAAATTTTGCAGAGTGGTTTTTGAAAGTCTGTCTATAGAGATAGTGAAGAGTTCTTCAACATCTTTCAGCCAACAACGTTTAAAATCATTCCTAAAACGTTGAGAGTGAAGCAGCTCATTTGAATATCCTGCAAGTCATAAGTCAAGAGGACAAGCTGCTTTAACTGCAGTTCTGCACTGATTTACATAATCGTTTGTAATATGACTTCGGTGACAAAAGAATTGTCAGCGACGAAGCTAATGTTCATTTTCCAGAAAGGGTCAGTCAACGTAACATCGCATATGGGGAACAAAGAATCCATCAAGCAAATCTAGAGCAAGTCCAGTATTCGCCAAAAGTTAACGGATTTCGTGTCATGTCCAACAATACAGCTTACAGCTTTGATTTCTTAGCTGATGTGACCTAACTCGGCATTTTGTAACTGTCCCGCATGTCTCACTGGCAGCTGATAGCAAGATTTCATGTTCCAACAAGGGTCCCATTTTAACTTTTCAAAAGTTTTGTACGAGCTTACCTGAATGACACGTTGCCATGTCGTTTTATAAGGCGCTGTTGAGGCGCTAGCCTAGCGGCCAATATTTGACGCCGTGCGATATTTTCATGTGAGGTATTGTCAAAAAAATGAAAACGGCGTGGTACATAATTCAACGCTAAAAGTATCAGTCTATAACTGTAGGTTTCTTGAAGCCAATTTTCGAAAGAAAGAAAAAAAACAATCCTAGACAATTGTTTTCGCCAACGTTTTGAACAAAATTGTTTCCAGTGTTACGAACTTCTGTGGCACAATCTTTGACGCCGGGACCTCCTGCATTTAGCTGCGGCATAAGAGATCACGCGTAACAAATGAGTAATTCTGGATAAATATTTACTTGTAAAGTTGGCAAATACCATTATCTAGGATTGTCATTGAGTATTTCATCCATGTTGGCATCTAAAAAAAGTTGTTTTCAGCGTTTATTTATCTACCACGCACTTCTAAATTTACATTCTATTTTTACCCAGAACTTCAATGACTTGCACCACTGCATGAACGAAGTTCTTATTGTCGCTCCTAATATTCGGGGTCGAGTATGGACGGAAACTGACTTCAGATTGGATGTGTGCCGTGTGACAAATGGTTGACATGTGCAAAGTTAATAAGACAGCCGATAGTCTTCAGAGTTCTCCTTTCACTTTTAGTGTGTCGTTTATTGTAAGTTTGTTTACCATATGCGAGTACCGAATTATCTTTCACTGACTTTTTTATCATCACTTGTGTGTGTGCACATTAAAAATGTTTGTGCTTTTACAAAAAAAAACTTTGGAAATCCAGTTTTCAAAGAAATTCCTTGTAAAACTACAAAACTTATCTTCGTAAAAAATACAAAGCGTATGTGTGTAAAATTACAAGGGATAGCCTTGTGGTTGTATTTGCAAATTTGCAAGAAAAATTTTAAATTTTAAGTACACGTTTATTTTAATGTCACCGGACCTATATATTAAATGGTTTCTAAATAAATTTTACATAAAATTGTTTTGAAAACAGAAGAAAAGTTTAAAAAAGACGCTTGGATTCGAACCCGCATTTCCGCTCATATGTACTACGCTTTTTCCCTTAGACCACCTTGACTTTGGTGTTATCAAATTTTGGTTAATTTGTATACATTCAATGTACAGTAGGCTCAGTGTTAATCGTATTTTTTTTTATTTTAAAACATGCACACATTTTTATTACAGAAAAATTCGATACAAAATACGTGATTTTGTATAACTATGTAATGTCCGCGAAACTATGATTTTGGTAGACTTCATAATTTTTAACAAAGTAAAACCATGTATTCTTATAAGCAAATTAATTTTCAAGGGACGCATTATTTGTACATTTTCAAAAGTACGTGAAACTACAAAGAAATGCCATTAGAAAATCTTTGTAATTCTTCACAAAAAAATTTAGAGTATGGGTTTGTGTGTGCGTTAGTATATATATATATATATATATATATATATATATATATATATATATATATATATATATATATATATAAGCCTATATATATATATATACATATATATTTATTTATTTATTTATACATACAATGAAGTGTCCTGACTGTCACACTCACTCACTCACTCATCAACACACAGCACAAACTGCTGGTCCTAGAACCCTGAAATTTTGAGGGAAGCTTCCCCTTGCCCCGTAGACACCAACTAAGAATGGAATTCTTTGAAATTCGGTAACTAAGGGGGTGAAAAGGGGTGAAATGTGTTTTCAAAAAATCGCTTGTGTCTCATTAACTGAAAAAGCTATCATAATGTTTTAACTTCAAAATATTTCCCAAAGAAATGCATATTTGCGAATCTTTCGATTTTGCGAAATTCGAACATTAAGGGGGTAAAAAGGTGTAAAATGTATTTTTCATTAATTCGTGATTTCTCCTAAGCCACTTAAGATAGTGACGTGATTTTTTTCTTTAAAATGATGCTTAAGTAAATATCTAAATATATTTTTACAATTATTCGAAAATCGTTCTTGAAAGCTCTGAAAAAAAATAACACGTGTTTTTAATTAATCCCACTTATCTCCTAAACCAGTGGAAATATTGAAATGACTTTTACTTTAAAAAAAAATCTTACGTAAATATCAAACAAGTTATTATAGGATTTTTCGAAGTTCATCCTTGAAAGTTGTCAAAAAAATAAAATATGTTTTCAAATAATCATCTGCACCGCTTATATCCGTTGAGATATCGAGATGATTTTTTTTATAAGAATGAAGCTTATGTAAATATCTACAAATCAAATTCAGGATTTTATGAAATTCGTAAATTAAGGGTGTGAAAAGAAGTAAAATTTTACAATCTCCCGAAAAAAAAGGGAATAATTATGGAGAAATAATTCAACGGTTGTTTCTTTTTGCCAACCTACTCATAAATGAAACCTCTTTGGACTGTAGCCTGTACATACGAAAGAATTATCACGGCCTACCTTTAAGCATTCACTCAGGTATTGTATAAAGTTTGTGGTGTGGGAGGGGTGGAGTTACGGGTTCGTATCCTGTGCAAGACTTTTCTATGAGAATTACTATGACATCATACGATCATATTGCCTCGCGATATTTACGCTGAGCTAAGACAGTTAATTATAGTTCACTGTTATTGAGTACGCTAGCTGTTAAATGCCTTCATCACATATTTTATCCAAAGTTACTGGTTACATTACATAATTTCACGCGGGCAAAGCCGCAGCCGGGCAGCTATTTTATAGAGAAATAAAGATTAATCAAAAACTAAGATATTCAGTAATTAAAATACGCTCAGCGAAGTGGACTGGATAAAGCTGTTTGTATTTGTTGTTTTATAGATATACAGAGAATATAGCGACACCATCAGTTAATACGTATTTAAAAGTTAGTTACTCTTTTCTATAGTACACGCGGGCGAACCCACAAAGGGACAGCTAGTATATATATATATATATATATATATATATATATATGTGTGTGTGTGTGTGTGTGTGTGTGTGTGTATATATATATATATATATATATATATATATATATATATATATATATATATTGTCCTATATGTGTGTGTGTATGTGTATGTATACACATTAAGTCTTTGTTTGGTGATGATCATATCTCTATATTCTTATTTTCTTAGTTTTTTGCTGTATTAAGATAAATAAACATGTTTTCTCCTCTTGTTCATGTGCTTTCTTCCTTGTGTTTTGTATCGTCACTACCGCGCCAGGAATGTGTTTCCAACCATGCATTGCTATGTGGTTTCCCATCGTCTGTGTACACTCTATCTCTCCTGAAAGTTTGTAACCGCTGTACTGATACAATCTGTATATAGGTATATTTACACATACAGATTCCTATCATACTTAGTTAACATATGAAGATGGCTTAAACATTTACCACCATAAACCGCACAGTAATTACTGTTATTTAGGTTTCCTCTTCAGAACTCCAAACTACGATTTGCAGCTTCTCACCTAATTTTGAACATTATTACCGCTTGATAACTTTATTTTTTTTTTTTACATTTGCTCTCTTTATGCAATAATAAGTCAGTTTAAATGTAATTTAAAATCTTCAATGCTTATATGATGTAATGAAAATATTTATCTAATTTTGAACGCACTAATAACTTAATAAACAAGCAGAACCATTATTACTCGTCAACGTGCCTATTAAACTAAGCTAGTAACTTATAGACATGTGTTTCATTAAGCGAATAACAGCATAAAACCTTGTGAGTGTAAACATGAAATGGGTTTATGTTAGCTTCATTGATACATTATTTTAATTAACTGACCAATTTTAGTCCAATATTGTAGGACAACAAAATTTTGTTTGTTATTATTATCCTTTTCGTGAATTAAGGAAAGTATAATGTTGTTATAGAATGCCGTGAATCTTGAGAGTCTATATTGTAAGACAAATAACAATTCAAGAAAATAGCTGTCGAGTGAAGACCGCATAAGATGTCAGAATGTGTAGCCACTATGACAGGTAGGTATGCAACAATTTGTGCACCCTTATTCTGGGTTTGTCTTAAAATGGAACATCATATTGCTCATTCAGTGGTAATGTACTAATGTACTTAACACACAGTTTGTTACACAGTAAAAAAATTGTACGTTTACAAGGAAGATATTGTAAACTAATATCAGAACATTATCTGTCAGGTAATAAATGTGAGATATCCGGAACCTTTTAAAATGCTTATAAATATTGTGTACACCTTTAGGAACTAGTAAAATAAATATTAATGAGTAAATTTTTCAATTTGAAACAAAGTAAACCCAGAAGACCTGTCACATTTTACAAAAACATTTCGTACTTTTACAAAAAAAGATTTGGAAACTAGTTTCCAAAAAAAAATTTGTAACACTGCAAACAATTATTGTAGAGTGAACCAGATATTAGCAGTGAAAATAAAAAATTTGATTGTAGATTTACATAAATGTTTGTAAATATACAAAGAAATTTGTAAACGTACAATACTTTTGTAAATTTTACAAAATATTTTTGTAGTGTTACAAAAAACTTTTTTGGAAACTGGTTTCTAAAAAATCTTTTTGTAAAAGTACAAACATTTTTTTACTGTGTAGGGTTGCTTAAAGTTCAGCGATGATAACCTTACTGCGAATACCACTGATAGAGTTAAATGCAAACAAGAAAATCACAACACGTATTCTAAAATATGGCCAAGTTAGTATTTGCGACGCGCTGCTATTTAAAAAAAATGTAATGATAAATAATTTATTAATGATCTGGTTTTCGAGTGAGGAAATGAATAAGACGGTCAGTTCTTTTCCCGGGTAGCAGGTCGTTTCTGTCCTTTCCTGACACGCCGTTTAGACCGTGCTACAATTAAGTTGTCCCACGCTGTGTCCGTTGGACACTGCGTGCCGATTGGCTAAAATGATCACGTGACATTGTCACTCGTGTCCCTTTATGTTCCTTTGTCTCATGTCTCGTCTTTTCCAATATGTACGGACCACGGCCGTAGAAGAACAGGTCTGGACACTCGCCTGGAAACTTGACCCCTTGTTGTTTGGCTGCAGTTCACCAAGTTACCGATAATGCTATACAGTTTTGGCGCTATAATCCAGGTGGTCGAGCTCAAACTCCGCCCACTTCACTCCCACAAAGATAAACAATTTATCAAAACGTACTTTTTTTTATCAATTTATGAAATACTTCCTTTGCTCACAATTTTAAATCATGGCTCCAGAAATCTTTATTTACTTTATAATGTTAACAATGGAAAAAAAGTGGGCGGAGTTTGAATCCGACCGCCCGGATTACAGCGCCAAAAAGTACAACATTCTCGATAACTTGACGAACTACAGCCAAACAACAAGGGGGTCAAGCAAAATACACTGGTAGATAGGCGAATGTCCAGACCTGTTCTTCTACGACCGTGGTATGGACAATATTTATAAGTGTGTCCCTTTGTCCTATGTCCTTCGACAAGATAAAGAAGAAAAATTTTTAAAACACTAAACGCCGCCAAAATTAGCTCGTAAACATAAATATTCGTATTCATAATGTCAGCAGAGAACGTGGAAGGTAACGAGATAATTATTCAAACAATACAATAATATTTCAACCAAAAGAAACGCGAAAAAGTCTCACGAACGTAACTTGTAAACCGCAAATCTTTTTTTTTTTACTAATCAATTTATTTATTTCTTGCCAGTGTCCGAATCTTCGTAATATATATGTCAAAAAATTTAAATAAAATATGACTGAAGTTACGAACACTCTATGAGAAATAAGTGCACGCTGGTGTCACCTATCTGAATCTGCAGTAAGAGACAGCTGTATTGTGGCATCTCATGTCTGGGTGTCTCTTGGTGATGTTAAGAGACGATGAGACAAGAGGACACGAAGGACCAAGATATATGCAAATGTAGCATGACCTTTATTGTACCAGCTTTGTCGGTTTGACTCTTAAGGATTTTACGTCCACTAATATTCACGTTGAAGGTCACACAAGCTGCGGCGTCGTCAGCTGACTACCAACGAATCGCTACGTTTTTCAGTACGTTAGTTTTTAATAATACCCGTAGGCGTCCCGGCCTGCCGTACTTCGCAGTTGGACGATATTTTTACTCAACCGCGTCTCGACGCAGAAAACTACGCCCGACGGTGGCACTCCGCCCTGTTGTCTTCGCCGCTCGCCGACGTCTACCCTAAAACCGTTACAGGACTCTCGCTTGGCTCATGGTTGGTGCCAAAATACTCGCCACTTGCCCTGCAGGCTTTGATTCAGTTGGGCCAATCAGTAGTCGACTTCCAACAGATGGCCCCGCCCCTTGAAGACAGCAGTATCTTTCTAAAGCCGTATTTATTGTACAATAATTAAATTTTTTCCGGCTATACACAGACAATTACACTAAATGTTTTTCTCCGTTGTTAAAATTCCTTATATCTTAATTAATTTACTATTTTACACTCACAGATCAAAGACTACAGGCTGGGTTCCTCCCCTCTCGTCCAACAGTTAGGCGGGGTAACTGTAGCATGGGCGGGGGGGGGGGAGCAGGCCCAGACGCTTGTCATGCAAACCTGCTCTAGTTTCTACGAAGACACAATATCTACATATCTGCTTTTCTATATAAAAACTGGTACGAAGATGAATGCTTAATGAAAGCTATTTGATCGTCATCCTCATATGATGGCGAGAAGAAAGAGTGGTTGCAAGACATAGATATGAGTAAATATGGAATTTATGACAGTTGAGTAACACTTATGACTATTAAATATAATTACTTGCAGGACGACCATATGGCGTGTCAAATATTCTGCGTATCTTCCTACATACATACTGTAAGCGATAAATCGCTTATATCTGTGAAGGTTGATTTCAAATACTTACTCACTTCTAGACGTTTACAGAAAAAAATCACAAAGATTTTTATACATAGGTTACAAATACACATTAAAGACTTCTGTGTACAAAAACTATACTTAGAAACTATTACGACAGTTCAAAATTAACCTTACCATATACTATTTCTTCAATGTACAACTTTAATGCAGCTAAGTTACAATTCAATGTTAATTGTTACATAGCGTTATTGTGTAGTCTCCTGAATTTATCGTTACTACAGAATTTAGAGTTAGCAAATGTATGTATATATTTATTTTTTGTTAAAATAGGCAGCTATTATAATTACATACTTATGTTGATATTCTTAGTTCTTAAACACCTAAAAATAAATAAACTATGATTATTTTAGTTATCTATGTCTGCAGACAATGTAGTTCAAAGTATGGGTTCATGGTAAGGATTATCGTGTTCAAAAAACCATTTTTGGTTCATAGTAATTAACGTTTCGTTTTAGATATATTGTACAAAGGTATTGGTTATGGTGTAAGGTTTTTGTACATGAGGAATTATGGCAACAATAATGTTTTAAATTACAAGTATAAATTTTTTAAACGTACGTATTGTTTTTGACAGGAAATATCTTGACTATCACGGGAAGTAAAATTATTTTTCTTGTAAAGATACTTGCATATTTCTTTTATTTTATGATATATATTTGTCAACACTTGTTTCGTAAATGGAGATTGTAAAAAATTGATTTTTTTTTTGTTTCTTTCAAACACTAAACATGACTTACGGCTGAGTATTTTGTTCTTCTTTCTCAGCCTAAACTCACACAACTTAGTCCGGTTAGATGAAAAAAAAACTTTACTAGCTTGTTTTATTAAATACCGAGATTGTGTGATAGTCCTCAATAACTGTGACGACTTTTCTCAAATATTTTAGTCAAAGCTACCGATTATAGTTTACGTGGTTTATACCTTACACTAAATGTCGGTAGACCATCGAACGGAAACACGTCTTTTATAATTACTGGTCAATAATGCGGTATATGGTAGCTATTATATCTTCAGAAACTCGTTGTTAGAGATAAATTGACAAATTCCCTTAATAATTACACTAGTTACAGAATCCTACTATTGTTAACGAATATTATTTAAGAATAGTTAACGTGTACAAGGAATTACCACTTAATCGTTTGTTCTCAGAATTACTTTCTATCGAGAGTGAAAAATACTGAGGGAACAAATATTATCTGCGCAAAAATATTTAGTACTGTTCTAGGGAGTTGAATATGAATTTCTTTTCCACGTGATAAACGGCGTAGATAAAATTCCCATTTTACTATATTAAACGAAAACACAAGCCATACTGGCGGTGTGCTCTTAGAGAAGATGCTATATATATTTATTTATTTATATTATTTTAATATTTGTATATGCACTAATCGCCTATCATCGCCTGTGTCGAGTTATTACTTTACTTAGTAGCTGTACGCGATATCTTGCTTTCACTTTTAAATTATTATCAAATTAATGTAAGCTTAATTAACTGAAGTGAAAAAAAAATAGGCATTCAAATGTAGTTAATGCTGTTAGCCTTGTAGGTACATGAGAACAGTTAAACCAATCATTTTTAGCCTACTTTCCTCTAGGAAAGATAGGCTTATGAGATCGTGCGTCTGTCTGTCTGTCTGTATGTCTGTAAGTCTGTATGGATGTATGTATGTCTGTATGTCCCCCCCTAATAACTTTTTATACAGCTCACGGTAAATAATGAAACAATTACAGAATATTATGCCATGACTGGTGAATACGACGCAATTTTT
>PNEQ01112151.1:0-15400 GCA_003012365.1 Medauroidea extradentata
ACAATACGCATTCATATTTTGGGAGGTAGGGTGTACGAACAATACGCATGCATATTTTCGGAGATGGGTTGTACGAACAATACGCCTTCATATTTTGGGAGGTGGGGTGTATGAACAATACGCATGCATGCTTTGGGAGGTGGGGTGTATGAACAATACGCATGCATATTTTGAGAGGTGGGGTGTATGAACAATACGCTTGCATATTTTGGGAGGTGGGTTGTATGAACAATACGCATGCATGTTTTGGGTGGTGGGGTGTATGAACAATACGAATTTATATTTTGGGAGGTGCGGTGTATGAACAATACGCATGCATATTTTGGGAGGTGGGGTGTATGAACAATACGCATGCATACATAAAATTAAGAGTTTTTCCTGTGGAACGCCCTCACAGTGTTTGGAGCGGCTATCATAGGTTGCATGTACACGACACAGCAGAGACAGAAAGAATGTGTTACCACATGGCGTCACACGCAGAACAACTGCGTTGTTATAGTTTCTGCACGTCTAGGATCGCCTTCGCATCAACCACAATTTTAGTACTGGCTGTTCGGGGCAAAGTGAGCACTCAAAGAAAACCTGCTAAAGTTTTATTTTCTGCCCATTGATATCTTTCCGCGCGTAACGGCTGACCCCGGGAAATGTCTAACCTCTCTGGACACGTTACTTGATGTTTGCGCTCGTAAGGTAAAATGTGCAGTCGGTATTAATCGATACAGTATAATAAAATAAAGGTTATTAATTACATAGAATAAAATATGTCAATTTCCGTTGATATTCTTTTAGTATTGTTTAACTTAAATAAGGAAATATACATAACTATATTGCGTTATTTCGCTGCCAACCACACAAGCAGTAAGGGAACTATAGGTAATGTTGAATTGTGTGCAATAACGGCTAGTGATATTTTTCAAAGGTTAAACTTTTAGTGCTCACTTTATCCCGAACGACCTATATGTAACCCTACATGTTTACACTTGCTTGGCGTCATCATGTGTGCTTTCCGTCACTTAAACCTTCGTAAACTGTCTAATAAATATTATCTCCACGTTCAAGTGTGTGCGTTTATTTGACCATACGTCTTTTATCCACAAGACCTTTACTTGGGTCCGAGTAGGTCAGTTTGCAAGTAGTGTAGTGTGTGTGTGTGTGTACTCGCGATGATGTGTGCAGTTGGTAGTATCGAATATTTATCTGATTAAATCACTTTGCGTGTGTGATACACAACGTTGCAACTTTTATGAGTAAAATTGTGCTTGTAAGGATTTTTGCATAAAATTGTGTTAATTTGAGTAACATCAGTTAATTTTTACACATACATTCTGAGAAATTTCCAAGTAAATATATAAATTACACTTAATGTTTGTCATAAATAATTATCGTATATTCAGTCAGCTAGTGATGCATTTTATGAGTACCAAATGAACCTATTTAACTCCTTATTCAATATTTAAAAACTAACGAACATAAAAATTATAGCGTTTAACTAATAAACTCATTTTTTAAACGGAATAAAAGAAAACATTTTTTAAACGGAATAAAAAAACATTTTTTTGCTACCGGTTTAAAAAACATGTACTACCGTTTTATAATATGTTGTAAAGTTGAGACAACTATTTCTAGAAAAATTAAAAAAATACGTAAATTAGATTCCATGTTTCCAAGCAATATACTGCGAACTGTAAAAATAATTTCGGCATTTATAGCAAAGTTTATCAACTTTGTTTCAAAAATAATTTTCGTAAATACACGTAACGGAAAATACACAGTGACACAATGCTCAGTTGACTTGGTTTCACGTGGAGCACCATGTCAATAAACTTTGGTTCTATTCGTTCTTGTAACATCGCAGTTTTATATATTTGTAAATACGTCTGACATTTTTGTTATACTGAGTGGTATAAAATAATTCACAAATTTTTAAGAGAGTGTGTCACAGTTATAGGAGGATTGTTAAATCAGGATAATTACTAACAATGTATTTTTAAAAATATTTAAAAATTATGTAGTATTTTTGTACGTAATAACAACCATGAGCAATGTAGGTTTCATTAAGTAGCGAGAGAAATTATACGTTCAGTACTGCAGGACTTATGTAATACGTTAGAATGTTTGGATATTACACTTTTTAGTCCAGAAACAATGCCTGTAACGTAAGGAAAACGTAATTGATATTCCCTCATGTTTATAATTATTTTCAAACAAATCTTCCAAAAAGGCTTAATAAGGAAAGAAAAATATTGAGAATATGGGTGATGCAGGTTGGTAAGTTTCTACTTGTCAACTATAATATATTTCCTTGTTGAGTGTACCGTGAACAGCTACTAGACAACGGGTATTGTAGGGGAACGGGGAGGCATGAAGAGATTTGCTAGCGGATAAGCAGTCTGTTTCTCACGAGCATGAGGGGAAGGTTGTTGGAGGATACATCACGTATCGTGAGAGGAGCAATGCTATACCATGCTGTTAACTCCTCTTACGCCAGCCGCAAGCCTGTCTACTTCCAGCTTCCTTCCATTGCAACATGTTGCTATACACTGGAAACAAGATTGTGTCCACGGGGAAAACTTGCACCCGTTATTTCGTTTCAACACAAAGTTATTGTCTGACAAACACTATATTGAGTACATTTAATTATTTCTGTGTTAATTGTAATAAAAATTTCTAATGTACCCATTATTCGCACCTTTAGATCTTTAGAGCAGGTTATATATATATATATATGTGTGTGTGTGTGTGTGTGTGTGTGTGTGTGTACACACTGTGTGAGTCACCTAACCTGTTGTCTGGAAATGACGTCCAAACCGGAAGGTATCGTAACTCTGCTTGCGGCCTAATGAATGCCAATAAAGTCTTCACAAAATGATAATGCTAAAATTTGAACGTTAAGTGTGCGGCTACAGTAATTTCCGTCACCATGTTTTTATTTTTTATTTGTACTATATATTTTTCCTTATTTAAGACACAAAATGTGACTAAAATTTTTTCTTATGAATTTTTTTATCTCTCATAGTTTTTGCGTAATGGCTTGTTAAAGTAAAAATTTGCATGTTTCCGTTTTAAGGACTACACTTAAACCAACTGACAAACCAAACTGAAAAAGTTCATTGTGGATAAAAGCGTCGCAGGATACAATTTCGCGTACATAAAAACCAAGAATATATAAACTTTTTGTATTTAACAAAATGCTGATATTTAAAGTAAACATTTATAAAATTCAATACTTTTTAATACAAAAATATTTTATACTGTGTTTTAACATAGCTGAATTTGTTGCCTAAAACATTGTTATTCACTATGCATTTTTTCAGCTTGGGAAGTTAGTTTTTAGTGTCGTCCTTAAAATGGAAACATGCAAATTTTGGTTTTAACAAGGCATTACACAAAAACTAGAAGAGATAAAAAAAGTTATAAGATCAAAATTCAGTCACATTTTGTGTCTAAAACAAGAAAAAAATTATCTTGTACAAATGTAAAAAAAAAAACATGGTAATGAAAATTGTATAACCGCCCCCTTAATGTATCCGTATTTACTTTGTATTTTCATATGGTACTATAGTGATTTATGCTGCATATATATATATATACACATGCACTTCATAAACACATATTTAATGATTGACAAATCAGGACAAATTGCAGTAAATATTTCCTCAGATAATACAAAATATAAGATGGCGGTAATTAACATACGTCCGAAAATGCATGTTCCCTACGCTACAGACAATTTACATAACCATTAATAAAAGCTATTCAAACATTAACACAGTACTGCGTCACTGCACTTCGCACATCACACCGTTCCAATCCACTGAGAGTCGGTCAGAGCTGTGACCCGAGCTCGTCATTTTACAGAAAAGTGAGCGCCCCCGTCATGATAAACAGTATCAACCGTAGCGAGAAACTCAGGCATTGTTGCAAATAAAAAATACGCATATTAAAAATCTTCAGTTGCTATTAGTTTAGCGAATACCACAGTAAAAACCAAATTACAGTTCATTTCTTTCTGTTTAGTGTGTCAGGCGTGTCTGATGGACACATTGTAATTCGCAGCACATTATTTACCCTAGACATATTAGGCCTATGCTCACTTTGTAGTACACAGTCAATGGAAATGCGTAGTTTAACACTGACACAATGAAATTTAATGCACAGTCTTAAATAAAAGATTAGTTTAGAAAGTATTGTTTGTCTTTCATTAAGAAGACGAACTGCTTTGAGATGCATATTTTTGCTCGTGCTTCCTCACTTATTCCTGCAATATACTAATAACAATTTTCTCCTAAATTCATGCAAGTGATACTGTCCCATTATCGAATACTTGTACGAAACACTTACAATGCCATTGCCAGAACTTCTACCGTGATGTATTTTTACCAACTGGAGGCAATGAACAAAGTACACTAGATGGGTGATTCTATCACACGCGTCAATGTGTATGAAGTTGAACGCTCGGAGCCCTAAACTGGTGCACTGTCTTGTCGTTAACAAACGAACCCATGATGGTGGGCATCTGTCATACTTATCGCTTTCAGACAGATCCTTTTTGTACTTTTACAAACATTCCTATGCAAACTAGTTTTTTTAAACATAACACTACACATAATTAATGTGTTATTTACAAAGTTTCTTAGAAAATATTCGAATTGGTAATATTTATTTATGTTTACGAACACATTTCGTACGTTTTCAATCATGTGAAGAATTATTACAGAAAAATTTGTATTTGTTTACAGCTAAATTCTTGTGAATAATACGACTGTAGTGTTAATAAATAATTTTGGGAAATTATTTCCAGTGAATTCATTACTAAAAGTACAAAAAAAAACAGACCACCGAATTTAATTTTGTTTATAAACAAATTTTTCCGTCATACCAAATTATATACATATATTTTTTCTAATAAGTGCAAACCGTTTTTAGAGTGTAGGCTTGTTCGGAAAACGGAGAATAAATTCAGGAGCATGGTGTAGAGGAAGTAGCAGCGGGACGGTTATTGAATGGTTTGTGTAACTATAATGGTGGGCCATGAACCTGCAGAGGAATTCTGCCGCGTAATGGTGGCTGTCTATTGTCACATTGTTTGCTCCTGGGATGCCGGGTGGAGAGATAAGGCCCCGACACCTCGAAGGCTCAACAATCTGACGACAGGGGGCTGGACGTTATTTAATATCTCACCCCTTCCCGCAGCGACTTTTCATGACAAAGAGTCAATAGTTGCTCCCTGCAGCCAGCCTCCATGGTCATTATACATAAAGCCGGGGAGACGTTCTGTTAAACAGCTCAGCTCAGAGATGCTTGACAGATTATTTTGCACACGTGACTCCCCATACGGGTCTATTTGTACCACGGTCTCTATTCAAAGGTGTAAATGTGATTTGGTCTGTAAGTGTGTACTGACAGCACACTTATATTATATACGTACAGGATGTGTGACCTAACGTTTATGTCTAAAGATTTACAGACGTAGGCCAACTATTTATTCTCCTGAAAAATTTGTGACTCATAAACGACTTAAACGTTTTTTCAAAATGTAAAAGCATTTGGCTTTCAATATGGATAAACTGAAAATAGAAGATATGTATCATTTGTAATAATTTTTGCCAAATACGAAAAAAAATTTGGCCGAAGAGCCGTATTTATTTAGCGTTATTTCCTGTGCATAAATTCAATCTTCAGTACTAAATTTCGGAGTTAGAGATTTAATTAGGAATATGTAACAATCTCAGTAAGTAAAAAAAAATTAAATAAATTAAATGTTCTTTGGAATTTTTCTTTTACTGTGATTCAATAGTGACTTCCAAAATATGTACACTTTAATTAATGTTTAACGTTTAATTATATGTTTAAAGTGATTGTAACTGTGCCGTGTACGGCATTTATTTAATTAGAATAATGTTTCAAGTCCTTCATTTTTTACAATGTACATTTAATTAAATTATTATGTACTTTCTAACGTCGAAGTAAGGTTTACCAACATTCCTGGCAACTGAACATTGGAGCGTCTAACAATAGTGTCTAAAAGCGTCACAGAGAAAAATTCGTAAATAAGGAAAATAAGTGTATGTCAGTTTCAACAGTAAGCTTAGAGTGGTTTAATCCAATCCATGAAAACTTCATACAACATAAATATTCATCTTGCTTCTTAGGCATCGTATTCGTCTCGTCTAAGAATGACTTTTGATATAAAGTACAGGACTATATTTAAATGGGTTCAGCATTGTTCTTATGTTTAAAATAAAACTGTTCAGCGAAAACGTTTACACTGCCATTAATATTATCTTGTATTCATGTACTTATTTATTTCTTCGCTTCAAGTGTCTTCATATAGCGTAAGGCTTTGTTAAAGGAGCACAGAGGAAAGTGTAAACGAGTCGGCGAGGGCCAGTTTTAAAGATTCATTCCAATATTCGCCTTAAGTGATTTCGTAAAACCCTGGAAAACAGAAATCAGGATGGTCAGAGCTGGGGATCGAGGATCGAACCCGGAACCTCCAGAATACGAAGCGTGTGTTTAACGTTGCTCCACCACGCTCGATAGAGCGACCATCAGGCTCATAACAAACGTTTGTAAAGAACTGAGAGTGGATGATATATAATAACATTGCATTTTTTATAGTCTGGTTTTTCTTTCTGTGGTGCTCAAATAACTTCGTGAACGGCGTAACGTATTTTTATGTTGCACTAAGTATGAAGCTATTGTTTAGGATGTTCGTTGACTAGAGCGCACAGTTTATCTATAAAATACGTATATTTTCTAATATTCAGTAACGTACAATTACGAATAAAATGCCTAGCTAAAGAACCATGCAGCATTATTCTAACGTGCAAAATTTAAAAAGCATTATTATTATTATTATTATTATTATTATTATTATTTTGTAATTTACTATCTCGTATTTATTTCAATGCTACGAGTAGTCTACTTGTACATTCTAATGAGACTTACAGTATATAACTTATTTTTACGTAACTGGTAATGCAAAGAGAAATTGTAAAAGTTTTTATTGTTTTTGTAAATATAAAGCGTTAGTAGCGCTGTGATCACGGCCATTGAAGAAGAGGTCTGGACACTCGCCTGGAAACTTGACCCTTTGTTGTTTGGCTGCCGTTCACCAAGTTTCCGAGAGTGTTGTGCGTCTTTAGCGCTGCAATCAGGGCGGTCGGTCTCAAACTCCACTCTCTTCCCTCCCTCTTTTTTTTCCAGTGTTTACACTACAAAGATAAACAATGTATTAAAAGGTATTTTTTGTCAATTTGTTAAATACTTCCTTCGCTCAAAAATGAAACATGGCTCCAGAAATCTTTATTTACTTTATATTGTAAACACTGGAAACTAAGTGGGTGGAGTTCGAGCCCGAACGCCCTGATTGCAGCGCAAAAGACGCACAACATTCTCGGTAACTTGGCGAACTGCATCCTAACAACGAGGGGGTCAAGCAAAGTACATTGTTAGATAGGCGAGTGTCCAGACCTGTTCTACGACCGTGGTTGTGATTAGTAACGTTTTTAAGTCATTCTATGTAAAATTCCCCACTTTAAAAACCACGTAGTTTTATTGTTTTTACTTCTATGTCAACTTGCGAAAATTGTAGATCGTAGAAATAATGTACGAGAAGGGCTATCATAAACGTATCACATATTGTAATAACACTTGAATAAATAGTTTGAAGGAATGGTTTTTGTACAACAGTTTGATAGACTTACACTTTTCTACGTTATTCTTTAGGATAAGAACGTATAGGTTTATTGATATTCACCATTGCTTTTGATTTGTTAATAAAACGTGTGAAAAGATTGCCATGTTAACAACAAAGACAACAGAACAATTGAGCTTCATCAGTTAAATGACAACAAGTAAACATGTATAATGGAACGTTTCGTTAACATGCATTTATGTAGTGTTCTAATTTTAAGGCCCGAGTATTAGAAAAAATTTCTGATTTGCACGTGTGACACCATATGCCTCTACATCACATATTTAAAATCTGGTCCGGCTGCATCTTATTGTACCGTTGATATGGAAAGTTTGCCGATGGCTTACATTCTTGTAAGACATTTTCTGATTAAATACAAACTGTTCGTACAAACAAAAGTAAAATACATTTCCAAATTCTAACTAATTCTCAAATGAAAATGCGATGTCTTATGGTTTCAAGTTATCCATATTTGTAGGATACAACACACAAAAATTATTTGGAGTTCTGCATATTGGTTGGACAGCAGTAGAGGACGGCGAGTGGATAATACATATACAACACTAGTAAAGTGGAGCTTAATGTGTCCGTGACAAAGTGGCGACTGGCATCCGATAAGAACGGTAGCTAAAGAAATAACATTTACAACACCTTACCATTTTTATACACGCAACTTATTGAACTGTCAATGCATATGTCCACAAACCCAAAAGTACGAAACTAAACAATTGTGATTTCGGTGGGTGGGGGTGGGGGGAGGAATGGAACGTACCCCACCCTTTTAAAAGTAATAAACCAATATCTTTACCTTTAAATGTAAATATATACCAACAACAATATTTTCATAACCTAAGATTAAACATGTCCGTGTTGCGTGAAATACAACATAGCTACGTGTTTAAAGGTGGCCTTTTAAATTGTCAATTTCTTTGTTTGATTTTATGCATCGTGAAAAACGATTGCACAAAAATTCACACAAATACAGGAACTGAAAAAGGAGTCGTCCATGGTCTTTATTAAGCTTGAATTCATAGTGGTGATTTAAGTGATACTTTAAATAAGTGCTACGTAAATCCGTGCTTAAGTACAGTTTTCAATTCATGGTGCTAGAAATATGTATTGTTTTTGTAGCCGCGTCAAGTAATGCTTCATTAAGTATTACTTCAAATAAGTACTGCTTAATATGCACTCACAGTTACAAAATAAGTGCTACTTTTTCCACAAGTGTTCATAATCACACAAGCATTGCTTATCCAAGCATATAAGTAGTACTTAGGTGACATTAGTAAAGGATTTGAATGTTAGAAATAGGTTATGTAAAATATAAGTTTTTGTTAGGACCTACTTATAAAAACCAGAATAATAATATTTCAATTGAAGTGAACTAAATTTTGTGTCACCTGTAACCTAAATATTTTTTCGTCAAGTGGTAGCACGACAGATTGGAAGCTGACAGAAAACTAATTATGTGATCACAACATTTTATTTAAGTACTCAGGAATGTTCACTTTACCTCATCCTACTCCAGAATCGCAAATATATTCAAAGTCTGTTCTGTGATAGGTTATGGCATCAGTTGGTAGGCAAAACACGTCCGGCAGACCGTTTATAAACTGTATTTCAAACGCAGCATGAGATGAGGCCAAAACATGTTCAAGATGTATAATATAAGAGCATTTCATTTTAAGTCTGTAACAGACGCAATGTTAGAACCAACTTGTAAAAACCAGCATAATATTAACTCCATTGAAGCAAACGAATTGATATTTGTTAACATGTAACCTAAAAAAATGTCTGCCATGCGCAACGTGTACATAGCAATAATATAGTGGAAGCTTCCCCAGTTTTGAATTTCACAGAAATCTAATCATAAGATCACAACATTACAATTTTAGTACAATTTACCACTTCATTCACAAAAATGACATGTGTTCGAAGCCAGCTTTGTGATATGAGGTTATGTTGTCAGTTGGCAGCAAAATATGTTCGGCAATAATAAGTGACATATATGAACGTTAATATCGTCATCATTTACATTCGTACGATGAATGTCAACTGAAACACAATTAAGTAAAATATTCTAATCAACAAGTATGCAGCACGTATTCATGAAAAACGTATTTTTCATCGAGTCGAGTGATGAATTTAATTTTTTATTTAACAGTTAGCAAACTGTTAATTACAAAAAAATTATTCGCAAATTAACTAACACGTTTTTGACCTTAGTATTGTTATATAATTTTGAACATGTGTTAAAGTAAAAGAAAAATACTGTCAAGTGGAATTGACAATCAAATGTAACCAAATATTCAATTACTCTAGAGGACTGCTGAAATTCAAGTTCAGTTGTGTCATGTTGGTACTGACATTGTGGCTATACTTATTTGGATAATTCATCAAGTACAACTTGTCCTATATAAGTAATACTTGTTTAAGTTTTACTTCGTGAAGTAGGAGTTTATGAATTCATTGCTGGAATAAGTATTGTTCCGAGATTAAGCATTACTTCATGAAGTACTACTTATTTGCCAAACAAGCCTTCGACTATGAATTCCAGCCTTAGACAGTTTTAATAGCATTCGCCTTGAGCAATTCCAGGAAACTATGACTATTCTAAATCAGAATGCCTGGAGTATGGCATAAAGCCTGCGTACTCTCGATGTTCAACGTGTTATCGTTGGGCCACCTCACTTGCTTAGTGAGAGTGTTTTATAGTGCAATATAGGCCATACATCTAGAGAAAAAAAAAGGCTTACTTTAAAAAAAATGTGGCCAAGCCTGTAAATATACTTTGTATAAAGATGACTATGTGTGACTCATGAGTGTACAGCTATGCCTCTTCTTTGTGTAATCACGCGTGTTAAGGGCTCGGTCTACCGCAATTTTCATCAGCATTTTTTATAATTTTTATTCGTACCAGATATTTTTTTATTGTTTTGGACACAAAATGTGACTAAATTTGGCTTTCATGAAATTTTTTTATCTCTTATAGTTTTCGCGTAATGGCTTGTTAAAGTCATATTTCGCATATTTCCGTTTTACGGACTACGCTAAAACCAACTGATATACCAAACTAAAAAAAAAAAAATCACAGCGGATAATGACATTACAGACTATAAAGTCAAGCTCATAAAATAAAGAATAAAAATTATTTGTATTTAAAAATAATGATGAAACTGAAAATAAAAATTTAAAAATGCAATAGTTTTTAAAATACGAATAATTTTTATTCTTAATTTTTATGAGCGTGAGTTTGTAGCCTGCAATGTCTTTAACCACTGAGATTTTTTTGAGTTTGGTGTATCAGATGGTTTTAGTGTAGTCCTTAAAACGGAAACATGTAAAATATGACTTTAACCAGCCATTATGCGAAAAATATGAGAGATAAAACAATTTCATGAGAGCCAAATTTAATCACATTTTGTGTCCAAAACAAGAAAAAAAATATCTGGTACGAATAAAAATTATAAAAAATGCTGATGAAAATTGCGGTAGACCGCGCCCTTAAGAGGGCGTGGTACATAATTGAACGCTAAAGCATTAATATATGACTGTAGGTTTCTTGAAGCCAATTTGCGAAATTGAAACAATAGCAATCCTAGACAATAGTTTTAGCCAGCGTATTAAACAAAATAGTTTCCAGTGTTACGAACTTTTGAGGCACAATCTCTGACGCCGGAACCTCGTGCATTTAACTACGGCGCAAGAGATCACTCGTAACGAATGAGTAATTCTGGATAAATATTTACTCATAAAGTTGGCAAATCCCATTATCTAGGATTGTCATTGAGTATTTTATCCACATTGGCTTCGCAAAAAGCGTAGAAATAAGTTGATGTTTTCAGCTGTTATTTATCTACTACGCACTCTTAAATGCGTGTGCGAGTAGCGGTATTTGACTATGGTTGACAAAGGTACGGCAGTGGTGGATGATAGTAGAGCGGTTGCAAGCAAGCAGGCATGCAGGGCGGGCTAGCTGGGGTCAAACACTGGCAGCGGTACTTGTACCTGTGCAAGGCAGCGAGATGCCAGATAGCAGAGATCAGGGCAGATACACAGCGTGATACCAGGGATAACATCTGGTCATCAATGACGCCGACCATGACGAGCAGTATCGCTCCCCTTGTGAGGTCCTCTACAGTCTCTCCCAGTACACTCTCTCAGCACTCGCTGCCTGCTTCGCCTCTCCACGACACACACTCGAGTGCAGACAGTTTGGTCAGCACTCAACACGCGCACCTCACAGAACCCCGAGAATACCAAGGCCACTAATGTTCGTCATAATACTACATGCGATATTCGGGAGTATCTCCACGTGGTGGAGACGAGTGATCTGAACACACTCCCTGAGGGCCATTTACAATCAAGAGAAAGGTAATTAGGTGAATTGGTCGACAAATCTGTCATATGAGACGCAACCACTGGCTCTGACAGTCTGCCAGACAGGAACAGGGATAGAAGTGGCCGTGTCCTGTCCAGCAAACGCCGTGAGATATTTAGGCAAATAATGGAAAACAAAATAAGAATGTTAGGACCAAGAATAATATCCGCGTCCTCACGAATGCTATTCTAGTTTTTTATCACGATGCCACTGTCCTCGGAAGTATTGAAAAAGGTCAAGGGGAGATCTGTTATTTCTTCTAAATAAACCGCCCAACAGCTTTTGATGTGAGCTTTATTTAAGAGAAAATTACTCAGAATGTGTCTCGAATATAATACTTTGTATATAGTAAGCTGTAGTAATAAAATATTAGTCCAATTCGTCGCTGCCGGCCTCCATTGCGTAGTCGGTTAGGCACTGGTCTACGGTGCGAGAGGTCTTGGGTTCTAATCCCGGCTCTGTTAAGACCTCGTTGTTGAAGGCCATAAAACATTGTCACGTCTCCTAATACATCGCTAACTCTAGTAGAGTTTTAATATAAACAGTGTCATCGTATCATTGCACCGGACTTCAGCTGCTAGTTGACTCAACTTGTGCCGTGCGCCAACGTGCTATTCCTAACCATCTTAACTGTGTACAGTCAGCATCGTGAAACAAAAAAGCACTGAAATTGTAAATAATAGATAGTGCTGAAAATTTCTCACATGCTGAAAACGAAAATCATCTAAAAAACTAAAAATATGGTTTTCATGTAATGTTGAAATATATTAAAGTTTTTATCTGCAAATAACAAGCCATGACCTGCCAAAGGTGATTCTACTCATTGTGGTGCAGTAGTAACGGAAACTTGACACTCTTTGCGGGAAACATTTTAATATATATACAGGGTGATTCGGGAGGAAAGGTACATGCTTTGAGGGGTGATAGTACTGGTTATTCTGAACAAAATGTTTCTAATAAATATATGCCCTTTTCTTAACCGTTTCAGAGAAACCTAATGAAAACAACAAGGTACGGGATAAGTGCAGGTAACGGTAAATCACGCTACTGTTATCTTATGTTGTGTAATTTTGTACATTACCACACGGTGGCGCTCTAAGCATGGTGAAGTTGCTTACCTCAGTCTCAGTCCTACAGTGCTTGCCATAGTATTGGGGACTACAGTGTTGTTATGTGTATACAGTGAATACAGTTCAGTGTAGTCAAAAATGCCACAGGTATTCACACATGCAGAGTATGCTGACATGATGTTTGTCTACAGTTTCACCTATGGGAATTCCAGAGCCGCTGTTCGTGAGTACGAACGACGATTTCCTAATCGCATAGTTCTAGATAGCAGGGTGTTTAGCAGGGTGTTTTCCTGATTGCGTGACCGTGGTACGCTTCCCAGCGTAAATGTTGTATCCGAACGTCTCATGCAACAAGCTCTTAATGAAGTTGAGAACATTCTTTAGGTAGAACGCAGCCCAACAACTAGCTCGTGACGAATTGCTGCTCCAACTTCATATTCCACAAACAAGAGTGATACACACAGTACACGAGCAAAGTCTGTACCCATATCATCGGCAGAGAGTACAACATCTGCATGAAGGAGATGACGTCCACCGGCAAGAATTCTGCCTGTTGATTATTGCCAATGATCGATTAATTCCACTTATTATGTTCACTGATGAGTCAACATTTACCTGCAATTGAATCAACAACACACGCAACTCTCACGTATGGGCAGACGAAAATCTACACCCTACTGTAAAAATGAATTTTCTACGACGATTGTCAGTTAACGTGTGGTGCGGTATTTTTGATGACCAACTCATCGGTCCAGTAGTTTTAGATAATCGTCTTCATGGATTTTCTTCAAAACGTGCTACCAGAATACTTTGAGGATATCCCTTTGGCAACAAGAGCTCGTATGTACTTTCAGCAAGACGGAGCTCCTGCACATTCTGTACGGCCAGTGACACAGTACCTCAACGAAACGTATCCTGGGCATTCGATCGGTCGCCATGAAGTCATTACTTGGCCACCGAGGTCACCTGATCTTACCCCATTGTATTACTGTGTGTGGGGTTGGCTTAAAAGTGAAGTGTACACGCGCAGGGTGGACACAAGAGAGGAACTTCTCGCTCGTATTTACCATGCTTGTGCTCAAGTAAAGCAATGTACTAATGAGCTCAGATCAGCAACACAGTAGCTGTCTATCTGTTACATGAACGAGACAAAGGACTGTAAACTAAATGGATGTAACATTTACTTAACGATTTAAAAATATTTGGCGAACGAGTCCACCGACACGACCACTCACCGCCATGTTGAGTTGTAGACTGTCCTCTTGTTGCTGGAACAGGGACACCAACCTAAGAGTTGGCAATGACAAGGATGCCAATTCACACCAAAATGTACGTCCAATATAGCCACCTGAGAGCGGGAAATTCAAACTGGGCACGTGTGTCCAGGTAACACTAATCACAGTCTTGCACGACACAATCTTCACACATTTATGAAATATATATATATAGGCCCTATATACAATATGTACAAGTCCGAAACATCCCCACCACCTTGAAATAACTATTTCAATTTTTCGGCTGGCAATGGGCAGAGCTTCACTGCAGAGCATTTTAACAATCCCGAGGCAGTGCGTACTGTGGCTACACGAGATATCCCATCCTTGCCTGGGTGGAGCTCTACAATACGGCCCAATTGCCACTGCAGAGGAGGCAGTCGGTCATCCTTTACAAGGACCATCTGGTTGGGAGCAAGGCTCATCTTCGTCCCATGCCATTTTGGACGCTGTTGCATGGTGTGCAAATACTCTTTACTCCAACGCTGCCAAAAACTCTGGTGAATTTGTTCCACAAGTTGCCACCGCTGGAGTTTGTTCACAGGCAGGTCTCGCAGGTCTCTTTCAGGGACAGCAACCAACGGTTCAAACGTCAAGAAATGTCCTGGTGTTAGGGTACTCAAGTCATTGGGGTCGGGACTCAATGGGCACAGAGGCCTAGAATTCAATACAGCCTCGATCTGGACTAAAACTGTGTACAACTCCTCAAATGTTAGGATTTGGTCCCCAATGACCTTGAGTAGATGAACTTTAACAGACTTCACGCCTGCCTCCCAGAGGCCTCCAAAATGTGGTGAGGCAGGTGGGATGAAATGCCATGCTATGCCTAGAGAGGAGATCATATCAGCGACACAGGTTTGATGGGCAGCAGAGGAGAGTAGTTCGTGCAGCTCTTTGAGATGATTGTGGGCCCCCACAAAATTGGTCCCGCAATCGCTGTAGATGTCGGATGCTCTGCCTCTACGCCCCACAAAGC
>PNEQ01112152.1:0-15398 GCA_003012365.1 Medauroidea extradentata
GCTGGCCTAAAAGGGGGGCACCCTACCTCCCCCTGTCTCCATGCCATACAATCCCCTCTCTTTCTCTCTCGCCTACACATTTCTTCTCCTTTTCCCCTCCCCCAACAGACCCCGTGTAATGTACGTAATTTGAACTAGAATTATATTAATTGAAGATAGCAAGTAGTAATTAGGCTAAGTGTTTTATTTGTAATTGCTGCGAGAATGTGCTCATGATTAATTTGATTTTAAATAAATACAGAGGCTTCCACAAGGGACGCACGCAATGTTCGGCCCAGGGCTTCGCTCTAATTGGTCGGGGGGAACCTACCCGCCCCATGAGTCCGGTGAGGCGGGAAGGGGACGCCGCCCAGGAGAGCAGAGACACGAGACGCGAGGCACTAAGAAAAAGTCGCGACGCTGATACGGAATGGAGTCTTAAGACGAGCCGGGTGTGTGTGAGCTCCGGAGGACAAGTGTAGGGATCTTCGTCGTCGGGTTTGTAAGGACGGTGGACAGCGTGCTCGGGGTCACCGGAGGGTGGACTTTTCGGGTGATCGCGGCCGGTACCTGCAACATAATTAACGTCGTGACCGAGCAAAAGCCGCCGGAGGAAGCGCCTATTCTTTTCGTCAAAAGAAACTATAAGTATCTACCTCTCGTGACGCAACCCGCAGTGCGTGAGTCCCTTAGGCCAATTTAAAAGGAAACTCCTTTGTTATTTTACTTCAATTAGAGCTAGCCGGGCATACTACAACATTGCTTAATACGAACCCAATCACCCAACATTAGTCATGTAAGAGACAGAGCATCGACACCTCTTATTATAACCATACGCGGGTCACGAGCAACATCATCAGGACGTGGCAACTCACGATGCAAGAAGGCATGGATTTAGTAAATGTAAAATTAACTCATGTACAGCATATCGCGGTGACATGTGCCATAGACAGTATACTGTTATTAACAATTTAAATATACATTTCAAGATGTGCGAAGGTCAAGTTGTTCTCCCTGCAAAGCAACAACAAGATTCGATGACGGAACAACTTGTGGCATAACTGAACCTACTACGATTAATATACTACTAATGACGCCATCAGAAACTTCAGGCTCATATGTGAACAACTCGAAAAAATTTGTCATTGTTGTCTAGATATTCATGCCAATTATTTGACAAGAATTTCACCATAAGTCGCCATTCTTGGAGACACAAAAGACGAAAAAAATGTACAAAAAAGAAGACAGGGCGAGCTTATTTAACTCTGGGATGTTACAAGTGTGTAAGTTAATTCAAGTGATGTTACAAACAAATACGCGGACTCGTAGGCAGGGACTGTCGATAATATTAGTTTGTTGCATGTACTGAAGTAACAACATCGTCTAGCATCTGAAAGACATTGTGCTGTCAAAATTACTCATTCTATATTGGACGAGAGCAATTTACTACCATCCCCGAGTGGTACGATGTCAACTTCTTTTTGGACCGGGAGTCACAACGACTTCTTCGACCGAAAACCTTCCTGGTCTGGTACAAACGACCAAGCCAAAATGGTTTCTTCGGCACTCTAAACTTGACTCAGTGAAATTTTCACAGTTTTAATAAAGTGAAAGGTTTTTCACTAACGAATATGGTTTTGTCATTGTTGACTGATAAAAAAGAAAAAAAAACAGATTGGGTAACAGACTGAATTAGTACGTAGTTCACTGTTTCAAACGTTACAAATATTATTTAATCTCTATTTAAAAATTACAGATTAAATCACTAATTACAATGTTTATTTTTTTTTTTCAAAAATTTCACATTATTTAGTACGCCACAAATTCCGAAGAATGTTTGCTATTATATCTTTATTTGCTAGTTTTGTAAAGTGAATTATGTGTTTTCATAATTTACACTTAAATATACAGTATATTTACAGTAAGCAATAAGTAGTCTCGTTAATTAGTTGTTCTGGATGGATAAGATTAGGAATGAACAGTTTCGCTCTGTTGCTTTTAAAGTCTCATACTCTTCTATAACATTTATTATTACGAAATCACTTAACAAAATTAACACACATCACTGGTATAAGTTACTTTTACGGTAATCTAATTGACCAGTGTTCACACTGGGAGATAGAAAGCGTGTTAGTGTGATGTGTCAAAGGTCTCGGATACTAATCCGATAAGTATTCCTTTACTTCTTTTAAATGTTGGCACACGCTTTTTTAAGTTTATGGGATAATTTTAAAAAATTGTATTTAATACAAAGTTACAGTTTTTACATCTAGCTAAAACATCGTGTTACATTTTCAATAGGCGAAAATTTCTTATTCAATCTGAGAGTTTATATCAGCTGTGCAATATGTAGTTTTCCACTTATTCCCGATGGAGTAGTTTCAACAATTTGAATCTGTGGAGAATCACTGGGAAACTGTGAATATTCACAGATTGCAGTTTAGAGTGGGGTTCTCCTGAGTCAGTATGAGTATATTTGGACACCTCTACAACACCCACAGCACTGTTGCTAGCATCATTGACACTGCCATAGCTACCGAAGTCTTCAAAATTGCGAAGTGAATCCTTGGCCACGACTTCTAAATGCTATCAGTGCCGATACTGTGGCAAGTCTTTTAGATCTGGTAGCCATGCTGGCGATATGAGAGAAGTTAAATATGTTCTAAGGTGAGGCGTTTGGCTTATTTAACATTGGAATGTTAAATATGTGGGCGTGAATCCAAGTGATATTATATATCTTGCAATCACGAAAGAATCTGTTAAGATGCACATAACGTGCATATTTGTGTTTACTCACAACGCAAGAAGGCGTGGATTAAGTAAATGTAAAATAAACATAAATGTTACTACATCTGTACAAGCTACTGATATGGCTATTAAAATTTGATTCAAAACTGAAGTAATCTCCTTTCCGAGGTATTTTGAAGACATATTTTGCAATAAACTCGCAATGTACAGCGAAAGAAATCTATATATTTTTGAAGAGTATGAAAGAAAGTTTACCATGGAAAATTACAGAGGAGCTTGAAAATCATTGTGCTCTGACATGAATTATGGTTGGAATGCCCCGGGCCTTGTTCTGGTCAAATCAGCAGTGAAACATTCAAGACTGCGAATTAGAAGAGTGTGTGATTGTTAGTACACAACGCATTTGCCACAGAAGTAATGGAAACAAAAGGTTCGACATGGACCCAATATTTTGTTGATAATTTACGATTTATAACAAATGTATTCGGTTCACTTAAACAGTGACCAAGGAGTGTTAGCTATTTTGCTGTCTCCAACTGAATGGTAACAGTAGTGCGATACACAAACACACACACACACACATATATATATTTTTTTCCAATCTTATCTGCGATTCCACTTAGCTATAAGGCCATACTACACTCCGGCCCAATGGGCATAGGGAGAGATCACGCTCTACCACACAATGGTATTTGGTTAACAGACTGTTGGGAACACTAAACCCCCTAGCATAGCACTGAAATGTTCCTCCAGCAACCTTCCAAAGCAGTAGCAGTAGCTATCGAGAGAGCCCGAGGCCCCTCATTTCAGAATCTCGCCCTCCTACCTCCCTTCCCCTTCCCGCCCCACCAGACTGTGATCCTCTGATCAGCCACATCTTGGTTTCAGACGAAACATTACCTACACCGACACCCCTAACAGGCTCACAGAGCCTGCTCCTGGGCACTTTTCGTAACCAACTCGTAGACCAGTCATATAGGAGAGGTCCTCACCAGGTTTGCCCAGCATGGGAGCGACCACCAACCCCCCCCCCTCCATCTATTTTATGAGGCCAACTCAAATCAGACACTGGAGAAAACCTCTCATACGGTTACCTGGTCGCCCGTAGTATTACCTATTTTCAATGGAACGTATGGGGTCTCATCGCACTGCCACGTTCACCTAGCTGTCATTAGGTTCGTTCATTTCCATTACCTGGTTCTCTTCACTTTGAAACATAGACTTTTGGGCCCCATTGGCCTCACTACTAGGAACTTTAACACACTGCTTATTGGTTTCTTCTTGCTGTCTTCTATGTGAGAATCCATCAAGGTAGATACCACTTACCCAGCCTCGAGGAGGTTGGGATGCATAGGCACACACCACATCTTATAACGGTTCCAAGATTCCACGGCCCCACACAGAGGCTGCAGGTTGACTTGGAAGAGAGATGTTATAGCGCTAAGGGGGGGGGGGGTCACAAAAGCAAAAAGCTGGCAGCAGAGGCTGAGGCCACGCATTCCTGTTTAGTGCCCGCCAATACTCATGAGCCCTGGATCAATGTCACGTTTCCTGTTGGAGCGATAGACTGGTTACCTCCCTCGGATACTAAAGCTAGGGCACAACTCCGAAACATCAAGTTTGAGGATGGCGATCATCTGCTCTGTAGGCAAAAGGCCCAGGAAGGACCACTCGTTAACCACTGGTCGTGGGATACAAAAAAACTTAATATTTCTGGACCCTAACTAGCCTAAGGCCATCAAGTGTTGCAATTTTACTTGCCTATTTAAATTCAGTTTAATTTTTAAATAAACTGCCATTACTAAAAATGTAATCTTTTATTGAAATTAATGTTTATAGATTTTTATGTTATATTTTTATTAAAAAAATTCTGAAAAAAAAAGTGCTTACCTGGAAGCACGCCTTCAGTAAATGTAACAAAAAATGCGTACCAGACCCTACCATTGTTGCTCGACTTCCCGCTCTTTCCAGTAGTAAGGTTTCCTTGTTAGTGTGTTACAGTTGTTTATGTCTTGCAGTGTTTCTGTTGTTGTGATAAGTGTGTTAATTTACTTGGTGATAATTGCTCTTGTAAATATACTGAAGCTATCTATTTATATTTAGTTGTGTTATTGTTCATAAATATTATAAATTTAGTTGCATTTGAATTTAATTTTTAATAACTATTTTTTATAATAAAAAATTACTTTCGAGGACAAGCATTGTGTTGTTTAGATTAAATATTCTAGGTTAGGATCTTTAAGGATAATGGGAATATAATTGATTCATATGAATTCGGATGGGTAAGGATTAAATTATAATGATAAAAGTAATCCGGTAGAAGGTATTTCGAGGAACACAAACATAAATGTTTTGAGAAGAAAGCATTATTATGTATTTGCGTTAGTTTGATTTGGTTTAAGCGCTGGGTGCTAACACACAGTGCTCATATTACTGTCGACCTTTTGAATTAAAATGTATAAGTTTAAGAATATAACAATAAAAAGTATTAGATTTAATAAAAATAAAATTAATGAGTTTACTCTTTACACATAATACAAATAAAAACTAAAATAAAAATTCCTTCTTCAATATACATAAACTGAAACATGAAACAGACTTTAAATTTTTGAAATTTTACACTTTTTGGGAGGGCGTGACAAGCCAATATTTACCTGTTGTTTTTGGGAATTTGGGAGACTCGAACCGCTTTCTGTGAAGCAGACAGCGACTGAGGAAAGCGGCGATTAACCTTGAACCTAGTTGTGTGTCACCCAAATCTTCCTCCTGAAGGGAGACGGGAGACTTCTTGATACATAACCAAATTGAAATAAAAGAAAATCTAATTTTTTACTTAACCCTTCGCAGAGAGGTCTTCGCAGTTCTCTTTCCACTCCGACCCCAAGCCTGACCCCCATGAGGGATCAGCCTACTTTACTATTCTATATTGTTGTCCCTTACCTTCCAGTTGCGCCCCTCTTCCCCGAGTCATGCCTGCAGTTCCACCCACCCCAGCCCCATCAGACCCCCGAAGAGGAGGGGGGGAGGCATTTCTCGTCCTCCAGAGTCGGGACTTTTCAGTCATCCAACCCCTTCAGACGCACAGGCGCCCAGAGATCCCCCCCCCCCTCATTGTACGAAATAGGGCGAAAACATTCGGGTCCAGACCAACGCCGACTAGAGTACAGACCGGCGCACACTGCAGTGACGTCATCACTAGTGCGCCATCTTCCCTTCGCAGGCGAGCTTCCAGACCAGACTCTGGTAGTGTGTATCTCCCTGGCTTTGTGTATATTGTGTACAATTTCCTTTTGTGAATCTGCAGGTACATTATTACAATGGCTGTGATGTGTTACTTAACCACACAATTAAATTTATTTGTTAGTAAAGCGGTACTTCAAAACGTTTTTGTTTAATTTATCTAAATCCTAAGGGTTTTTACTACCACGATGTTACAAAGGGAAACCATGCAGAATCAATTACTGAGGAGGAAAACAATAAAAAGTTAAACGAAATTTGATGCAAACTGTATTGAATTAAAGTAAATATGTTGGTAGCATAATATGTTGAAATACATACAACAAATAATCGTTATTAAAACGCAAAAATAGAAAAACGGTGTACCAACATGTACTTAGTTTATTTAAAACAATATTTGCATAATTTTAGACATTATTTTTTACCTGCTACTTTCAGTAACATAACTAACTCATAAAATAAATTCAATGATTACACAGCCAACCTCCATCTGAAATTGTACTGTGTTGTTGAATATGCTCTATCACAACTAAGAATTTAATGCATTTAAAAAATATTAAACTAGCAGTGCGCCCGCGGCTTTGCTGGCGTGTATTTCTCACAGCAGATAATATTTACATTAATTGAAAAACATCTTTGTATACCAGATAGGTAGTTCAGTCATCAAGTGCTAGGATTACAAATATGCTAGTTGAGTTAACTCTGCAGCAGGATAAGTAGTTATAGCTGTCCACACGAAAAGCAGTTCTAAGTGTGTGCCTGTCGCTAACAGCAACTTCGCCTGGGCCTTAGTTACAGTCATATCAACGTTGATGTTGTGAGGTAATTACAAACTTTTTATTCTAAGAGCGTAATCTAATGAAATATGTAGTTTATGTGGTATTACGACTGATTTCTCCATGAGCTACAAACAACTGCGCCACATAACATCAAAGTTATTCATGAAAATTAGTTTAAAAAATAAAATAATAATTTCATGAGCTCATACAGATTGTACAAAATGCCTCAGTAGAACTGTGAAATGAAACCCCTGTATAATTTATTTCTCGCTGGTCGTACTTGCTTTTCGGATAGTCTGCCTTGAAAGTTCACAAACTAAGTTTCCTTCTCAATAAGGAAGTTATCTTGTAAAATAAAATACTTGCATTACTTTTTAGGTACTTATGTAACCAACATTCTGACGCACACAACACCTCAATATCTCTATTGGTTATGGTAAGAATCACTGGCTGACAGAAAACAAATTGCATGCTTTTTCATTCCTGTAGGTGTCGAAAATCGAAAAATCTAAAATTCATATATTAAATATTTGTACAAATATCCAAGTGATGTGAAAATCACGACGATAGACTTTTCAGTCGAAGCAAAATCTATCATCATTAATTAAAAATCACATATCATTCATGTACAGTACTGAGAGTTCGAATTTTGAAAAATCTCAAAAACTCTTTATGGCCCTTTATACAATGTACATCCCCAAGCAAAATAAAAATGAATATCTAAAAGGGTTCGATATATATCGAAGATTTATCTAAAACACATTCCAGGTCTTTTCACCTCCTAAGAGACTGAATTTCGAAATACACTTGTATCACATTTTAGGCAACTGAACTGTTGTGTCTTGAACGTTAAAAACATGAAAACATCCCCTTTAGGGGGGGGGAAATTCATCCCTTTAGAGGGGGGGGGAATTCCAAAAATTCCTGAAATCACTTTTCAGGTATTTGAGTAAGCATCAATCTTAAACAACAATCACGTCGCTATATTAAAATCAATGCGTTTGTGAATCGAAAACATATTTTACCCCTTTTTACCTCTTTGGGGCTGAATTCGGAAAACAGGTTTTAATGGTATTTGGGATATTTACAAAAGCATCAATCTAAAGCAAAGATCACTTCGATATCTCGATTGGTTCGATAGATATAGAGGAATAATCGAAAAAACATTTCACGTATTTACACTCCCTTAATTAAAGAATTTCGAAACGTCTTGGAGTCCAGTCACATACATTTGCATACGTAACTAATTGAACTAAAAATCACGACAATAGTCAATTGTGTTTCAGTAAGATAGTCGACTCATTAAAAACACATTTTTCTTTTTTTTAACTGTTTGGGGGTCGAATATCTAAAATTTCCTAAAACTACTTTTTGAGTATTTAAGTAAGTAATATTTTGAAGTGAATACCTACTCCCTATCCCGAAGGATTATATATACGTCGATAGTTAATCGGAAACACATTTAAGGTCATTTCACCCCCTTAAATGTTGGATTTTGAAAAACCCTTAAATTGGCTAATATACATTTTTGTGTGTCCAATTAAAGTAAAAATTAACGATGATAGGCCGTCGGGTTCCAGCTCTATCGACGTTTTCAAAGAAAATACATTTCATCCCTTTTCACCCCCTTAGAGGTCTAATTTCGTTTTAGTGCTCTTCTACGGCCTGAGCGGAACCCACACAAAAGGTCCAGTGGCTTGTGCTGCAGTTCGATATGTCAGTCGGTCAATAAGTCAGTATTTTATATGTGTATAGAGACTAGCTGTCCCTTTGCGGCTTCGCCCTAGTGTACTATAGAAAATAGTTACTAACTTTTAATTACGTATTAATTGATGGTGATTAATTCTCTGTATATCTTCAATTTATATTATATTATATACAATATTAATAAAAAATTTTGTTTTTTTTTTTATTCTAGTTAATGCAGATTATTGGTTCCTTCTTTAATTGTCCTCTGGCTATCTCGACTGGCACATTCCATGGGTTGCAATTTGCTTCTTTTGAGATGTATTCTGTCAATTTTTGTGTCATGATTGTCTTAATGTTTGTTAGTTTTATTTTTTTTTTATAATTTCCTGTTTATATTCTTGTGTTTATTTTTTTTCAGAACAGTGGCAACGTCTGATATATTTTCTAGTTAAATTTGTTGCTGTTCGTCTTTGATGTGTTAATTCCTCAGTCCGCCACCAATTTTTATAACTATGTTTGCTATTCTTTACTGCCTGCACGCTTTAATTATTATTTCTTGTAATTTGGATATATACTCTTCTACCTGTTCGATTTGCACGTTTCCCTTTTCTTTTTATCCTCTTATATTGTCTGGAGTCCCCCTCCTCACTTCTTCCAAATTTTTTACAAATTTATATAATCTGTTTCCTTCTCTATAATTTAATTCTTCTCCGTTTATCCCAAAATATATTCTGTTGTGGTCTGATATGCTTTCTCGTACCTGCTAATTCTTTATTCTGTTGTTTGTGTCTACTGTAGTTAGTATTATAGATATGTTTATTTTTCCATGTAATGTATCATAAGTGTATAGATTTCCTCCTTCATTTCTTATACTATAGTTATTTTGCCTATTTAGATCGATGATTTCTTCCCCTCTCTCGTAATTTAATTTGATTACCGCAGATTTGATTTGGTATTTATAAATCCTGCTGATATTATTCCATTGTTTCTTGTTTCAGTTATTATTTTCTGTATGTTTATTGTTCTCTTCCATTTTTTTCGGTGGTCGATAAACTTATACTATATCATATTCATCCTTTCCATACTAATAATTTTACTATTAATATTTATTGTATCACAAGGTGTTGCATTTGCAGTATTTATGTTTGCTATTTAATAATATTATTTTAATGATATATTTTATCTTGTATTTTGTATTTCATGCCAATTACTTCCTACATTTATGTGATTTTTCATACATAAATACGGTTCTTGAATGATTGCAGTACCGTAAATTGGGTATACTTTGCACCAGCATGGGTAACTTTGCACCACCAAAAACATTTGTTTCTAGGTCGTTTGGTGAAATAAAGACACATCACGACTGGGTATTTAAAAAATTATAATTTAATACCATCTAATACAATCACTTGTCTTTAAACTATCAGTATAAAAAAAATATTTGTTGGTTTTGCAAAAGTTACACATGCTGGTGCAAAGTATACCCAGTTTACTGTATCTATATTTTCTTTATTTAGTCAGTTGTTAAAATCCAGTGTCGCTGCCCTTGATTTATATAAATTTTTTGTACTACTTTTAATCTTGCCTTCCGTTTTCAGTCTCTCTTCTTAAATTTCCCTTTGCTGCTATGATAATTTGACACTTACATCTGTTGATTCGTGGCGAGTTTCTCTTCGCTTTTTTGTATCCTACACAGTTGATACTTCTGGCCTGTTTTTTTTCACAATTCCTTTTTTCTTTCTTATTCCGCATCTTCCACATATTTCTTGATTTCCATGACTGGATTACTCATTCCTCCCCTACTTCAGTCCAGTAGGAAGTAGTTTAAAGTAAAATTTAAATCTAGATTCTTCAGTCCACTCCTAGTTCAATCCGGATTGAGTATTTACTCTAAACGTAGTAAATGTTTGTGCGGGTAGTTATTTGAAAAGTTAACCCATGCTTAATACTAAAATGTCCCTATTATCAGCACAGTTTTAATTTTTTCCTTTGTCAAAAAGTTTCAAAGGTACTTTATCTTGAAGTTTTTGCTGATTAAGAGAAAAAGTAGTTTTATTTAAAAAATATTTTGAATTAAAAGGTAAGTTTGAATGATATTGGAGCTAGGCTATCGGAAGGGGGTCAAGCGTTATGTCGGAATTTTTATATCGCTTACGGGTTTTGAGTTATCGCGATTTTTATATTTTCTCAAAGAAATGTGTTAAATTTAATTCCTCCTTTATTTTTAATTCTTCTTTGTATTACCTCCTTTCTATTTTCTTTGGGTATTCTCCTAATTTCATTTTTTGTATTTTTGGCTGCATTTGTGTAGTACTTTTCCACTCGAGGTTAATGTGCCGAAAGTAGGTCATGCGGATGTAGTTGAGTTGTGCCCTCCCCCCTTTTTTATGCAGTGAACTTGTTAATTGCCATATTCTAACAAGTCTAATTTATTGGTTATTTCTCTACTTTAAATTCCCCGGAGATAAATTGTGTGACTGCTAGTGGCCATTATAAATATAGTTCAAGTAATTGTTATAAAATATAATTAATTTTTTCTAGTTGATGATAATTAAACATATCCAACTTTGGCAATATTTAATTATTCATTGGTTTTCTTACTTGAATATATTTTATACACAGCATTACTACAAATAAATCTGCCATATATTAATTTTAAATTGTTTACTCAGCAATATTTTTTAAAACTTGATTTTATTTGTACTATGTTGCATGATTGAATGTTGTCTTACCCTGATATTTCTTGAGTTAATGAACCTATTTTCTTGAAATTGTGTACGTTTTAAATAGGTCACTTCCAGAGCAACTGTGCAATATTTCAGCGCTATCCCTCAGTTTATTCCCGACTTCTTATGGTCGACGGCGGCACGATCACCTGAACACCTACTCGCGCGCGCATGTGGGAATCGTGCGGAACGATGCAGCTGGTCGGCGGATTTTCTCGGGGATCTCACGTTTCCCCACCCATTCATTCTGGCGCTTACATACTCACCATATATCACGCCTCACCACCGCTAAAGACCTCGACATTAAGTGCTGACCAATTGTCTCTGCACACACTTACTTACCCGTGCGCGCAAATGTAGACATATCACGGGATATAGTAAACAGTTGGCACAAATCTCTGTTTATGGCGGAGAACGGTTCGCTCGTGTTGTTCAACCCAGTCGCTTATCTTCGATAGTGAGTCGTTGAAGAGAACTTCTGGTGTGTTAACGATTCTTCGGTAGTTGAAATGTGAACACCTCATCGTTAGATTTTAATGGTTATTCGTTTGGCTTGATGACTCCTTCGATCGGATTCTGCTAAGTTGGGAATCGGGTTAAAGTGATTGCAATTATTGTTATTATTAACTGACAAATAAAATGTTAAATTATGTAAAAATTAACTTTTCAATAATAAACAAATATTCAGTTAAAGAATATCGATCAACTTTTGTAAAAATAAAGAGTAGGTTTGGTTCATAAGCTATAACAATTATGTAATGCATTTAAGAATAGTGCTAAAATATTATTACATTTAAATTCAAAACCAATTTATTTAAAAAATAATTTATAAATGGGTTTGTGATTAAAATAATTATTTATATGATATTTATGCTCTGTACCTGCATTCATGAGCGCGTGAGCGCATAAAAGTCTTCCAATCGCTTAAAAAAGACAATAGTCATATTAGTTTAGGGCAACAAGTAAGGACACCTGTGAGAATTTTTAGATAAGTTAAATTGATTTGCAATATTTTTTTCAAGTTCTCGGATTTTGATTTTTTTAAGTGTATTGAAATAGCTCCGATTTTTAGGAATTTTTGTTCCTGTTTGCTGTTCTTGTTCACTTTTGGCTTTTTTTTTAAATTTTCCCCGTTCCAAGACTTCTATTTTAAATTTTGAAAAAATTTGCCGACATCATTAGAAATATTCATGACACCATCTTAAATTTTGATGAAATCATCCACTGTGGAGTCCCCACCCTTGCGCCTCAGCCATAGTCGGTGTACCTAAATGCTAGGATATACAAGAAATAGGCACATATTTCAATTCAGCTCGCAGCCTATAACAAGTGCAATGCTGCTTTCATTTGAGCTAGGATATATTGGTGGGTTAGTTTCCAAGTGGTGTAAGTCACAAAAAATCGAAAATGGACTTACACCACAACCGAATTGCCTGCAGTGAGGTCTACATACTTACCAAATGGTGTGCGTCCTAGTCCACTACATTTTTCCATTGTATTACATACTAATAACATAATCCCTTAAGTTTAATACAGATACAAACTTTAAACTCTCTCTCCTGAAATATTTGCATTTTGGACTTCACCCCTTGGCAACTAACCCACCCACATGAGAAAAGGGTAGGAATTTCCACCATGCTCGCAGGTCAATTACACACGCGAAGCTGTCACTCTGAATAATATAACATAAGAGGAATAGGTAGAACATTCCAAAACCTGCTTGCAACAAGTGAGATGCTACCACCCTTAATTATATCAATTCCGACCAATTGGTAGAATGTTCCACATCGCACGCAGACAATATCAAGTGAAAAGCTGGAACCTTGAGTGCTAGGAGATATATTAGGCAAGCAGAAAATATGTCTAGCCGCTCGCAGCCAATAGAAAATGCGATTTGGCCACTGCCACCATAAATGCTAGAACACAAGAGGAATAAGTATAAATTTACACCGCGCTTGCAGACAAAACAAGTGAAATCCTTTCACCCAGGATTATATAATGTAGGAAGAAGAAGTTGGACATACAACATCACTCGCAGTCAGTAAAAAACATGGTGCTGCCAACCTAATTTTAAAACATAGGAACAATGGGAAGAAGTTTCGACCTCGCTCCCAGCCAATTACAAGTGTGTTGATGCCTCCCTACATTTAAGAATATCTGAAGAATTGATGTAACTTTCCAACTCGCTCGCAGACAATACCAACTGAGATACTGGACTCTAAATTATAAGACATGGGATTAATTGGTATAATCTGCCCTTCCTTGCAGACTGTAACAAGTACGATGCTGCCAACCTGAATGATTGAACGTTGGAGGAGTAACTAGTACATTCCAAATAAATTAATGCAACTTTAAGAGCGGTTCTGCCACCCTGAATATTGGGACAAAAATGAATGGGTAGAGTTTTCTACCTCGTTCGATAGCAATAACAAGGGCTATGCTACAACCATACATGCAAGGGCACTGGTGAAATAGCTAGACTGTTCACCATATTTGCAGCAATGCTAATACATAGAAGAAATAATTATAATTTTCTATCTCTCTCGCACGAAAACAAGTGTAATGATGCCTCCCTGAGTGCTAGGACATTGAAGGAATCAGTAGTACTTTCCACCTTGCTGTCAGCCAATAACAAGTGCGATGCTGTCACCCTGAAAGACAGGACATAGAAGGCATAGCAATAACTGTCAATCTCACTCGCAGCTTATAATAAGCGAGACGCTACCAACCTCAATGACTGGGTTTTGAGGAATTGGAAAAACATTCCTCCATGCTCGCAGCCAAAAACAAAACAGTTTTTGCCCTGAATTATAGGATGTAAGAGGAATAGGTAGAACGTCCTACCTCACTCAATTCCAATAACAAGTGTGATGATGCTACCCATAGCACGTAGGAGGAATAGTAAGTTTCCTCTTCCCTCGCAGTCAATTTTAAAAGCGATGCTGTTAACGTGAATGACAGGACGTATGAAAAGTTGGTAAAACTTTCACACTCGCTCGCAATCAATAACAGTTGAGTCGATACCGCTCTGAATGTTATGCTTAGGAAAATTTGTTAGAACTTTCTACGTAGTAAGCAGCCAATAACATGCACGACTCTCACCTTGAATGATGTGGCACAGAAGGGACAAGTAGAACATTTACCTCGCTCGCAGCCAATAGAAAAATGAGGAGGTGCTTCTACTGCTACTCTGAAAGCCAGGACATAACAGCGACAGATAAAACATTCACCACTGCTCGAAGACAAGAGCAAGTGTAATGCTATCACGCAGAATGCAAAGTCAGAGTAGAAATATATAGAAATTTTCACCTCGCTCGCAATCAGTTTTAAGTACAATGTTGCTATTCCTCTGGGCTAAGACATACTGATAATGGGTAGAACATTCCAACATACTCGCGAGCCAGTAACAATTGCGATCCTTGAAACCTGATTGCTAGGATAGTATGAGAAATGTGTAGAAATTTCCTTCTCGCCTGCAGCTAGTAGTAACCAGTGAAATGATGCCACCCTCAATGATATGACTTACGAGGAATTTTGGTAGTACTTTCCCCCCTCGTTCGCAGCTAGTAACAAGTGCGCTGCAGAATACACTATCTCGCAACAGTAAAAGCGAAACTGCCTCTGCCACCCCGTATGATACGACATAGGAGAAATAAGTATTGTTACATGCAGGCCAGTTGACTGGCATCTATGACGAAATACCTTGCAGGCTGGCCCGTAAATCACATGCCAGACAGCCTCGTGATGGGAATTCCCCGACCTGCACCACAAAAACCTGTTTCAAGTGCCCATGAACCCTCTGCAGCCGGCCTACGTGACTAAGATACGTCCTAAGCTTGACGTAATGTCTATTTTTAGACCCCTGAAATGCAGTGATGAGTCGAGTATAAATACCCTGGACTGGCAGGAAAGTGCTAAAGCTGGTTTTACACGACGCAATTTGCATGCAATTTCCACGCAATATGCTGATATTGCATTGGAGCTCAGACACACAATTCTTGGAACTTCACATGCAATGCAAGCGGCGGTGCAATCTCGGCGAATAGAACATGCTCTATATTTCGATGCAAGTTGCGTGGAACAAGCAATGTGATTGGCCATTCTCTGAAGTAAATTCACGCGCGTAGTTGCGAGTATAAACAAAAACAACAAACACCATACAAACATGGAATCGACACCAGTGTTTTTTTTGTTGCAATTTTTGGACGAATAAACAAAATGTCCAGCCCACTATAACACA